>BLKM01000867.1:811202-849465 GCA_013340265.1 Coptotermes formosanus | reverse complement strand
TGTGTGATTTTTGATGGCATTATGTGTAGCCAGAATCCCGTCGCTGAAAAAGCGGAAAGAAGTATTGATTTCTTTATTGTATGATTTTGAGTATGGAGGGAAGAAGTTTATGATTGAAGATTATTTTCATCTGTGATGAGGCGCCACACATTTTTGTAAATGCTTGTTTGTCTACCAAATTATTCCGCAAGGCAGTAGTCTTCACATTAAGTCTGACACGTATTATTCATGGTAAGAATAAAAAGAGATCAGGTTTGGAAGTTATCAGATAGATTGCAGTCGTTTAAGAATTAGAATGAAAATCTGGGAGGGGGTGGGGTGGTTAGATACTGATTTAACACTTTAAATTATGCATCACCAGACTTAACATTAAAAGGAGATTCTGTGTTCTGTCCATGAAGTGCATTTACATGTTTGTGTGGTTCTCAGAAAGAACAGCAATTATTTTCCAGTGTTAACTGAGTGGTGTCATAACCAAGACAGTGTGTGGTTACTGCGTTCTATGAACTGAATCTTTAAATGCATATAACTTAGTTTAATCTTAGTCTTACAGGTTTTCCTCCGAGTGCTTCAGTTTTCTGCTTTCAGTATCATTACACCAATTCTCCATACTCATCTTCATTTATATACATGCTGCTCCTACCAGGACAGAGGGGCAAAGCCTGACAACCTTCAAAAAGCAGTGCGCTTTCAGAAGGAGGTTGTTGTACAGAAAAGTACTTTCACCTGGTTTTGAAGGGGTTAAATTCTGTGTACCCAGTTCCCATGGTATTTCAAAAGGAAGTTATTTCCTGTGTCTGAAGCTGTTCCAGCAATCGGATGTGTCGACATGAGCAATGACGTGCTTTTTGTGGACCTTGTTTGTAATAAATCTCTTCAAAAGGTGTGTTCATTTTCTGTGGCATTTTTCCCTAGTTGGAAAAGTCTTTTATACCTCAAACGAGAATCTGTGACTGTATTCATTGACAGATTTCATTCACTTTCAGCTGAAAAGAGCAGCTTCAATTAACATATTTAAAACCATCATGCATTTTAAAAATGAGGTGTTGCTGTGACAGAGAACTAGGCCTGTATGTGTATGCTCAGCAATTTTGGGAACTTAAGACCCTGTGAAAATAACAGTCATGATGGACAAATTCTGACACTACAGGAACCTATGATAGTCAATAATCTGATTCCTCTAACATGGCCAGAGTGATGGTCGTTTTACATTGTACTTCTGTGTTAAAGGTAAGAGGCAATAGTTGTGAAACATTCTAGGCAAACTCTAGAGAAATTTGGGAGAACAGATAAGGTGGTTGTCGGGCAGTTAGGCCAAGAAGAGCTCAGTCATAAGAATGTGGAAATAGGCGCTTTGGGGACATTTGGCTGAGAAGCACCTGCCACACTCTGAAGAATGAAACAGAGATGGAACAATATTATGATTCCAGATGATATCCCACCTGTTATAATAGTGACAACGTCAGGTTGATCATAGCGCAACTGCATTGTGAGGACGGCAGGTGAGAGGAAACCATTGAGGAGCGTGACAAATGGTGGCATTTAGTCCTTCAGGGAGTTTGTTGGCCACTTACCTGGTAATACATCCTTTTCCAATTTCAGATTTTCAATCCCAAATATCTGTGCCCCCAGTAGTGACTGATGAGCTTCAAAAATCACATTGTTTCCTGGGTCCAGTGAAGGCGTGTCAACACCCACTCCATACACGTCTCTTTTAAGTATATACTGCGCTGTTTCATTGGAGAGGCCTGAATCAATGAAAAGAATGGACAAATGTTGGTATATGGCCTCAAAAAATACAGGTTGTTTCAGGGGGAATCTGCCATACTTTGGGAGGACGTTCCTTAGGTTGTATTACATCAGTATAACCAAAAATACATATCGACGCTGAACGGTTATGGGGATTTTGTGGCGAGAAAAAAAGGGGTCTTCATGCGATTCCAAGTACCCTACGTGTCTAGCGTCATGCGTTGTCCGTATAGCTACTGCGCAGGCCCGTCCTTGAGCCAATACCGAACTCAAGTCGTTCTGCGGCGCATGTGCTATGTAAAGTACTTGGAACACTACGCACAATTTTATTGAACTAACGCGAGTTTTTCTTACTTAATGTCACTTGGATATTAATTAGATATTAAGTACAAGTGTTAACATTACAGGAACTACAAATTTCTCCTTGTTTTAATGTGTATTTGGTAATTAATAAATGTGTAATAGTTCTCATTCGTTCAAACTCTCCCGCCGTCATCTCCGCAACTGTTCGTCTTCAGATATGGATGTTTTTTGTTCTATCGGTGTAATTTAACTTAAGTAACACTCTCCCGAAATATGGCAGATTCTCCCTCAAACACTCTGTGCATATATATACACATTAGTATCAACTTAATATTGCCAGCATAATATACATGCTGCGTGCCCTCCGCGCTTAAATGCACCATAGCTAAGAGCAGGCTGATCACCTAACCGGGGGCGGAGCTAGGGTGGAGCAAGTTGTGCTGCCGCCCCGGACAGCAGAATCCAAAGGGCGGCAAATTGAATATTTTAAATGAAGAAATCAAATTTTCTGCCCTCAATAAATTGTAAATTATTGGGACAAATAAAAGTAAATACAATAGATAATATTAACTTTTTTAAGTTCGTAATTTCTGTAAGGGGCGGCCGTTGTTATTGCTCGCCCCAGGCGTCAAAAAAAAAATTAGCTACGCCACTGCATGTAACAACGATGATTATAGAAGAGTGTGGGAGGTGCAGCAATGGGGGGGGGGGGGGGAGTTGTCCAAATTTCATGTTCTGTGGCGGGGAACATCCACCCGTATTTGAAGCATAGTACTATACAGATAAGCGCGTGGTTACAGTCTTTGCGGCCGTGTCCGGCATCCTAGTTGCCATCTATTTCTATCTAGGTAGTCTTCTTCCCGTAGATTTCTTCCATCCATTGCTTGTTTTGCCTTCTTATTCCAAGTATTTCTCGGTCTTCCTCTCTTTTCCCTTTCAATTGGAGTCCATTCATATATTTTCTTAGGCAGTCTATCTGCTTTCATGCGTTTCATGTGTCCGCACCACTTAAGCTGTTTAGCTACTATAGCATCTGTCAGTGTTACTTCTGTTTCCATAATCTCCCGAACTATATCATTTCTTACGTGATCTTCCAGTGTCAGTCCACAGCATCTTCTCCAAAAACTCATTTCTATTTCATTATTTTTTTTTTGGAAAGCTTTGGATCCATGACCCATACCTCAGCACCATATATTGTTGGCGGTTCTACTGTTTATTTCAATATTCTTTGTTTAGTGTTTTTCGAAATTACATCGTTCCATAGAACTGAGTGCAGCCGTCTTATGATCTTTTTTCCTTGTACTATTTTGTTACATATATATTTATCATCTCTCCCATCTGACGTAAGAGTAACTCCCAAATACTTGCACTGACTCGTATTGATGGTTCCGTAATCTGTTACGTAGTATAATGTCTTGTCCTTGACCCCTACTAGCAAGTTACTGCTGCATCCAATTCAATCCGTAGTCAGTATAGCGACTCGCTGCGGGCCGGACGGTCCAGGGATCGAATTCCAATGGAGGCAAGAAATTTCCTTTCCTCATTACCCTTTCAGACAGGCCCTCCCACCCTCCTGCGTGATAGGTACCGGGCTGCTTTTCGGGGGTAAAGCGGCTGGAGCGTGGCATTGACCTCCCACCTCCATATAGCGCCGAGATTAAGCATGGATAGAGCTATACCTTTAGTGCTGTATGTCTGTAATGGCGTGTTACGAGATGACCTTTACCTTTACTTCTGTCAGCCACTATGCAGTTTCAGCTGAAGGGAGTCATAGTTCAGACCATCCAGCATTTTATAACAGCGTCAGTACTCGGAGGGGAAGGATGTCTCACCCTTCAAAGCACAATGGTAACCATATGCACCACCTGCTTTAGCGTTTAAAGCTGTGCATTTTGCCCATTAATTGTATTTGTGTTCCGTGTGATCCTCGGTATAAACACTGATTATTGCCTTAGCAGCACAATATAACACATCTTTATAATGTACACGCTGTGTACTTGTCTGAGAGGTATGAACTTGATTTTTAAGTACTTATGTTATTTAGATGAATTTCAGGATTCAAAATGGGGCTGTCCCTACAGGGGTGCGGGGTTCAGGACGAAGGAGTTTTTAACTCCCCCACCCCCCCCCCCCAAACCAAAACTTGTACAAGAAAAACAAAATCAAATCAGTATGTTTAATTAAGTAGTATTAGTTGTGGCCGCGCGGTCTAAGGCGTGGGTCTGCGATCCATCGCTTGCTGGGGTTGTGGGTTCGAATCCCGCCGGGGGCATGGATGTCTGTCTCTTGTAAGTGTTGTGTTTTGTCAGGTAGAGGTCTCTGCATCGGGCTGATCACTCGTCCAGAGGGGTCCTACCGACTGTGGTGTGTCTGTGTCACTGGGTAGGATCAGATGTAACAATAACCCTCTACGCCTACACTGAGTAGGTAGCAGAGGTCAGGCAAAAATAAGTGTTAATGCCTCTAAACACCATGTGTATCCTACACATGTAGCGCGTGTTATTATCTCATTCTGACATTACACTGAAGCTAATGTGCTTTAACACGTAACGTACCCTCCTACACGTAGGCCAACATCCTGTTCTCATTTCTGTTCACGTTTTCCAATTTTTCACTTAAACACGCAAAGTGAGTGAAAGGACGTGGACTGGATTCATCTGGCTCAGGATAGACACAAACGTTGGACTGTTGTCAGCACTGTAATGAACATTACAGTTCCATATGAATGCGGGGAATTTCTTGACTGGGTGAGAATTTATTATCTTCACAAGAAGACTGTCCTCCAAGGAGTCAGTCAGTCAGTCAGTTAGTTAATCAGTTATTCAGTCACGGCTGATCTCTCGTCCAGAGGAGTCCTACCGACTGTGGTGTGTGCTTGAGTGTGATCAAGTGATATCACAAAAATCCTCGACACCTGCCGCGAGCAAATAGGTAGAAGAGGGAAGGACTAAGAAAGAAAGAAAGAAAAAAGAAAGAAAGTTATTCAGTCAGTCAGTTATTCAATTTGTTTGTTTGTTTGTTTGTTTGTTTGTCAGTCGGTGAGTCAGTCATTCATTCAGTCAGTCAATCGGGCAGTCAGTCAGCATTTCCTCTGACGATGTGTACCCAACACGCCATGTATGGTAACTGTTGAAGAACGATGGTTGGGGGTTGGCGTGCGGGATTTATGGTGGATGGCGTGATACTGGGACCGGTTTCTCTCCGAGTACGTACGTATTCCCCTGTCAGTACCATTCCACTAACGCTCCATACTCATTCACACATGTATCACAGATGCTACATTATCTTAGCAAAAACTAACTTCCGCTCTAGTAAACGTTATGCCGTCTCACCGGGGAAGTTCAGTTCCGATGAGTTGCTGCTTCCAAATCCGAAATAAGCCGTGCGGTTGTCGTAGTGAAGGGACGACCAACCGAAACGAACCAGAACCACCGACCCGCTCGGTATGGCGCCGTGTTCACATTCCCAGTGTCTTATATCTTCTGGTTGAAGTTCGAAGTCGTTGTCTTCAACCTTATCTGAAATGTCGATTAGCACTCCTGTGGACAAACAGTGCCAAACGTTAGCAGTCTGGAAAAGACAGGAGCACGAATATTAACCCTTTAAAGACGAAGCCTATCTGTTTTATATAAGGACTCAGTGCGCACCGCGCTGTAAACACTCTCCACTTCGGTTATAAAAACCAGTCTCTTAATGTTTTATAAGGCAAAAGTAGTTGTTTGTTCTGAGATCCGTACAAAACACATAAACGCAATGTGGGCACCACGTAGAATTTTTTAATGTTAAACCTGGTGGTATGTAAAGTTACCGCTAGGCTTTAAAAGGTTAAACCAATATTTGCCCCAGTGCGGCTAAATTCCATTTATCATACAGAACTGCATGTTGCGACATATCTCAGATCGCTGGTCTTTAAAACACAATGAGGAACAAATATACATTATGTAAGTATATAATTATTTCTTCCTCAATATATTTTAATGACCAGTTGTGAACCTGCGGATGACTTGAAATAGGTCGAAACATGTAGTTCTATATAATAAAAAGAATTTAGTTGTGTTTGGCCGGATATTGGTTTAATTTTCATACTATTAACAACACAACGGGATGATGACCCTTAAAATTGAGGCACAGCGTTAAGGCGACTAGGGGAATAGCTCCATACATTCTCAACATTGGCACTAGGTGCAAGTGAGTGGACAGCTGCATGTCCCAGTCACGTCATCCTTGGAACACATCCACAAGGAGGCTGGGTGTGCCCCATAGGAGGTCTCTTGCCACTCCAGAGAATGGAACCGAACCGCAGTCCCAGGACTGTCCAGTCCGTAACAGGCTAATATGCAAGTGTTGACGGAACACCTCCTAGTGCAGCGAGTGAACGTATAAATTTATTCATGACACACTATCTTAATTTATGGAGTACAAACCGACGTACCCCTTCTCCAGACGCGCCGTCGCATGATGGACATAAAAGCGGATTAAATTTTAGGAATGCCTGTAACATCTGGTTCAGAATTTTTTGTCTTGCACTTTGCAATCGAAAAGTATAAAGATTAAAATATATAGAACTGTAATTAATACATCAACCAACGCATGCACTTAATAAAATACATTCAGAAGCAAGTATAAAGCTGCTACATGTTTCGGCACGGCGGTGCCATCATCAGGCAGTTAATCAGAACAAAGCAGTACAAGGCGAACAGCATCTGGGTATTGTGTCGCTCTTCTTAAAGTGACTGAAATATTAAAAATCTAAAACATACAAAATTAACAATCATAAAATTACAATGATTTGATATCTCCCCACTTTTAATACCATAACGTTTTAATTTTATGATTGTTAACTTCGTGTATTTTAGAATTTTAATATTTTAATCATTTTAAGAAGGCAGACACAATACCTAAATTAGCTGTTGGCCTTGTACTGCTTTGTTCTGAATAACTGCCTGATGAAGGAACCGCGGTGCCGAAACACGTAGAATTTTTATACTTGTTCACAAATGTATTTTATTTCATTAAGTGCACAAGTTAGTTGATGTTTTAATTCTAAGAATATGCACCGTATGAATAACATAAAATACCGAACTATAATTTTGCCTGTTTTTTGTATGGGTGTAAAACTTGGTCTCTCACATTGAAGGAGGAATATAGGCCGAGGGTATTTGAGAATAGAGTGCTGAGGAAGATGTCTGTGCCTAAGAGGCACGAGGTAAACGGGGAGAGGAGAAAAAGTTGCCTAACGAAGAGCTTTATGATAGGTAACCTTGGCCAAATAACAGGTTAATTCAAAAAGTAATGGCAATTTGTGAATTAAGCGAGTACCACTAGCGATAGCAGCCAACCGACTGCAGCCGGCTGTAACGCGATTCTGACAGGTTTTAACATGCATCGCCCAGCACTCCATTGTCAGTCTGGCTGCAGCGTTAACTACACAAAACTGGACGCTGCGCTTTCCGATTGCACCGTCACTGAACAACTGGCCGTGATAAGCAGAAGGGTCAAACCTGCTGACATCCACTGAAGAATGTTAGCACAGTACGGTAGTGTTAACTGCATGAGTCAGAGAAAAGTTTACAAATGGGTAGCAAGGTTTAAATCTGGAAGAACGAGTGTGACGAAGCTCGATCGGGGCAGCCGTCAACGTTGCGCTCTCAAGGCAACACCAATCGTGCTAACACTCTCATTCGAGGAGACCGACGGATTGCCGTGTCTGAAGTTGCTGATATGCTAGGCGTCGGCTGTGTTTCTGCCTGTGTTACTGCTGTGTCCATTTCACTTTGTTTGTGGTGCGCACAAGAACTGCCTTTACTTTTTGAATTACCTGCGTATTATTCCAGAGGATGAGATGTTTTTGGGGGGGGCAAGGGGGCCCAAATGCCCCCAATATTTTTTCAACTTAGAAATAATTTGTTTACTCAATTGCTTAATGGCAAATAAAAAATAGACACAAAACGAAAATGAAAAAATGCGTTTTTGGTACCAATTTTGCCTTCTTTCAAATGAGACCAAGATCGAAAAAAAGTTTGCCCCCCCCCCCCCCCCGAATGTCATTAGCCAAGTTACGCTTATGAAAATGGATGTTAACGAAACGAGCAGCTTGTCAAGAATGACTATGCTCTGTGGCACGGGAGAGTCAGATACTGTGACGGCGTGCATTCCGTTTCGATGTATTTCAGCCAAAGAGGAGACTTCCAGTTTGACAGGTAATGCAATCCCATTACAGGCCTGGACAGGCCCTGACGGTTGCAGGACCTTGAGTCTCCCAGACTGCAAGACAATCGGCACATGAATGTGGGAAGGTTGTCTGACAGAGTTTTTTGTTTCCATACTTCAGACACGTTCTTTTTTCTGCTCGTTGGCCTTCAGCAGCCTTCACCTCTTTGCATGAACACACTCAGCATGTTACAATGTCACACATGCTACGCGCGTAAGGCTGTTACCTCAAAATTCACGAAGCCTGTGGTATGTATATACCCTATGTTTTTAATAATTATGACTTACAGCATGGCCGACGCAAGACTTGAAATCAAAACTCTGTGTCTGCCCTCTTGTTTTTCTTGTATCTACGGATTGCCATTTACAAAATAAGAGTATTACTACGGTTTCTAGGGCGTGTGTTTGAAATTCAGGACTCGTGGTTAGTATGTGTACCGTAAGGTTCAGTATTTACAACTCGGCGCTTTGTCCACTTGTTCTGTTTATGTATTTCGTATAGTTATTAAAATAAACAACTGCAGTTCAACTCGGTTATAACATCATGAAGGGAACTGAATATTGCGTGTCGTTATAACCGAGGAGGATAAAGTTATGGTTAACAGTGAGGAATTACATTCTAACCCGATTATAACATCGGTTTATACGACACCTCGTCCATAGCGTCAGATATTCTGTGGTACCAATTAATTCCTCGCTGTTAGCCATAACATTATATTCCTCGGTTGTAACAACACACGTTTATAAGGACACAAAATATTCAGTCCCTTTCATGACGTTATAACCGAGTTCGACTGTAATTGGTGCCACAAATGATCTGACGCTATAGACGAGGTATCACGTAAACCGATGTCGTTATAACCGGGTTCGACAGTATTTTACCCTGTACAGTATTCACCGCTTTGTGTTTCCATCGAAGCAGACTGTATTGTCTGTGAGGTACGAACAGAAAATATAGATAGAGTGTAGACTTAAGATGGCTAAAGATTATAACTAGTTTAAATAAGAACAAAATAGGATGAAAATCGTTGCAGAGCCAGCATTAATAATACACAAAGTAAAGACTAGAACTAACATCGAAGCCATACAAACGTGAAATGTGAAAAGATGTTGTGTTCTTGGAATTGTGTCGAATTAACCTACACATTTCCCACCGGCGGACTTCTGATTCCGAAACAATAACTAGAAAATAAACATCTGTACTCCATGCTGGGAACTTACCAAGTAGGTAATCAGTTCCACTGACAGGGATTACGTCATGAAAGAACGTTCTTCTGATCACACAAAATAGCTTAACTAACTTCTTCTTCTTCTTCTTCTTCTTCTTCTTCTTTTTCTCCTTCTTCTTCTTCTTCTTCTTCTTCGTCTTTAGAGTTTAACCAGTGCCTCTTTCAGAATGATAGCCCATATGGGTCTGTCTTCTGCTTTCTTCCTCCATCTTCTAACACCCATCTGTCAGATCATTCTCAATATAGTCTAACCACCTTAATTTTGGTCTTCCTGCTTTTCTTCTTCCATCTGGTTTCACCAGAAGTGCTTTCTTTACGGTCCTGCCATCAGACATTCTTACCGGCTGACCAGCCCACTCCAGCCTTCTTACTTTTATTGAGCTCAACTAAAACTGAGTGATAATGAACTTTATTTTGTTAATGTTAATCAATGAAAAACCGGCTATATACGCTAGGGGATTGTACTGATTCTTCCTTTATTTCTTTCCGGTGATATTTCCTACATGTGTCAACCTGTACTCGGCCATTTCACGGAAAATATTTATACACAACAGAGGGTGCCACTGCTGTCTGTAAAGTATATCATACATGCGTTACCAGTACCTTATGCTATAAATTCATGTGAGATGTACAATTTTTTCAATATGTGGAGAAATTAAAGGTTATGATACGGCCTTAATAAATTTTTTACCCATTACGTAACTATAATGTATTCTAATAATTATAAGGTTTTTAACATATAAACCTCAGAATGTGTATAGATTAAATTAGCAGTAACTGTCGGTATTAATCGATGCTATTTTCTTCGTAGCAACTACCGTTGGAATTGGATATACAGGATGTTCCACTTAAAACTGTCCCGCTTGCACGGCAAAACCAAGAAAAGATTGTGTTTCGCTTAGTTTTTGGTAGACTAAATGCACACTCTTATAGAAGATGTTGGAAATGAGATCTCTGTGAATCAAGACATTTTTGTGCACGTGTTGTCATGTTCAGATACACCCTACCCAACACGGCGACTTCTGTAGTCTCAATAGCGCTTCGAATGTTCATCTAAAGTGTGAGGGTTTGATTAGTAAACTTTAACCCTGACATAAATTACGAACTTTAAACAAATTACAATTATTTATTGAATTTTATTTTATTTATCTTAATAATTTAAAAATTTTTAAGCGCAGAAAATTTCATTTTATTTACAGTATTCATTTTTCCGCCAACTTTACTGCACCTTGGACTCTGGCGCCCGGCGTGGTGGCGACACTCGCCCCACCCTCGCTACGCCTTGAGTGCAGGCCACCGCTCTGTTAACCTTACTTGCATTTTATTGGTATTGCTGGAGCGGTTTATATTCATGCTGGGAAGGCATATCGACTATACACTGTACGTTCAACGCCGATAGCCTTCAGTTTCTGGGTGTTTAGGCGCGTTAATAAATTTGCGAAAACCGACTCTTAGCTTCGTCATGTCTGTCTGTCTGTCTGTCCGCCTGTCGGTCCGCATGGAACAACTCGGCTTCCACTGGACGGATTTTCATAAAATTTGATATTTGAGTATTTTCAGAAAGTCTGTAGACAAAATTCAAGTTTCATTGAAATCTGACAAGAATAACGGGTACTTTATGTGAAGACGTATGTACATTTATGATTGCATCTTGCTGAATTCTTCTTAGAGTGAAAAAATTTGTAGCGAAAATCAAAACACACGTTTTATGTTCAATAACTTTTTCCCGAAAATCTTATCTTTTATGACATGATGAGGACACGCCACAGATGGCAATATAATATGGCGCTTGCTCACTGCATGCTGGATAATTAAGGCTACAGACACACACACAAAATATGTAATGCTTATTGCTTTTCCACGGCAACCATGGTTACACGAAGGCCCCTCAGTGTGATGTTTATACGTACAGTGCCCGTCTTGCTAATGTTACGGATGTTGCTAGTGTGCAGATGGCACTTGTTACAAGTTTGTATCGTAATTTCATAATTTCAAAATTATTTTATCAATTATGATTCTGCACTAAACTTTAGCCTTACTTTATTTTATTTTATTACACAAGTAGTGTAAACTCACGTCACAAAGGGCACTAAAACACTGTAGTGTTATAAATGGCAATTAATATACAGAAGAGAGGGCAAATATATGTTAAATGTTAAGCCTTTCTGTCGACCATATTACCATTACTAGTTAATAACGACAATATTTGATGCCGTCCATACCTACCCCAAGCTTTGTATTTGAATTATCGGATGTTCGTAGACAATTTTATGTTTTTCACACCGTGAATAATCATTAAGCCAGTACCAGTTCATACCAGCTAATGCACTGTTATTATTGAAAGTATTCTTGCATTATAAAACTTTGTTCCAATATGTTTCGATCCCTATTGTGATCATCTTCAGGGATATGTTTAAAAACTAAAATTACACGTACAGCGTGGCATTATCTTGTTATAAAATGCGTATAAAAACAGATGGTTTACATGCAGTTCAGATGTAGATGTTTGCTTTTTTACTGTGTGTTTAGGAGTCAGAAGTTCCTGTGTGAACAGTAGGCACAGTACACGATATTTTAAATTATAAATTCCTTTAGTCCTGTGAGTCACGCTTGAAGGTGGCTTAACGCGAACAAGCCGAAACGTGTCGTCTGTCAAATTCAACACGATTGAAATGGAGGAATAAAGTTTCGTGTCGGAATAAAATTCTCTTCTTTAGTTAGTCGCAATATTTTTTTTTCTCTTTTTGCAGTTTTAGCTTACAGATAACCACTGATTCATATTATTGTCCAGAATTTAATTGTTTTTGTCCATGATTAATTGATTTGCTTATCATGTTGTCGACAATTTAGTTCAGAAATTCTTTCTTGTTCTTAATACGATATTCACCTGGAACGAACAACCGCTCTAAGGGAATGTCTCCCACTTTCCAGCCGTCTTCAGAAAAATGGAATGGTGCATCCATATGTGTGCCGACGTGTTCAGATGCTTCGTATGTGTTAGTTGCGTACCTGGAATTCAAATATTTAAAAAAGTTATTTTACACAAATTAAATGTAATAGCAGTACCTGCAGAATTTTTCATTGACTTAACCCTTGCGGGCACACTATGACTTCTAACAGAAATGAATACCAGGGATATCTCCAGGGGGTAAAGGCGGCCGATGCGTAGGGCTGACAACCTTACCGCCTTCATGTGCCGACTGTCTAGAAGTTCTGGGAGCCTCAACCTCCTGGAACCGTAAGGGCCTGTTCAGGCCTGTATAGAAATTGCTTTTTCTTTTTACTTTGAAAATGGGGACAGAGATGTTTCTCTGATGCCACCAGTAGAGATGTTTCTCTGATGCCACCAGTAGAGATGTTTCTCTGATGCCACCAGTAGAGATGTTTCTCTGATGCCACCAGTAACACGAGTTGCTCAAGCTTATTTAATGTAATTTACTTCTCTGGTGTTGGAATTTGAATTCTTAGTAGGGAACAATGGTTTGAGAGAAGGCAGACCATTCATTAAACGATATGAATAAGATTTTATCTTATTTGTTTAATAAAATCCAGATTTACCTGCAGAATTTTTATGTCAGGTGTGAAGCATGTGATGAAAGAACACAGACTACGGGATGGACAAGATATCACATACGTATTACGTGCGGATTGGTAACTTATGGAGCAAACACAGCGCATGAGAAACTGCAGAAATTAAATGATTACGAAGATAGGTTGTCACACCTTACGGGATATATTACAAATAGAGTCGACCTCGGTTATAACGATATCGAAGGGACTGAAACATTTGTGTCGTTATAACCGAGTGTCGCTGTAAGCGAGCTGTATGGTGAAAGTGAAGGAAAAATTCTTGAAGACAAAATACAGGCCTCCAGGCATACTGCTTAAAATTTCACGCTATTATCTATTTTAAATTCAAATTACAATTAAAATTTAGAAAGAACAAAAATTAATCTATTATATTTGTCAATTTCCATAGAGGCTTGCGCAGAAAAGTACATTTACATTTAAAATTTAGGAACAAAAACCACTCTACTACAATTCTGTATTTTTACATAATGTAAGAAATGTCTATAATTTGTGACAAAATGTTGCTGTTTCCTGGCCTGGCTTCGTAGAAGCGGTTCACAACACATCTGTGTGTAAACCACAGTGCGGTCTGAACACCGACTCTTAAGTGGTTATACATGCAAAAGTGGCGTAAGTCTCAAAAGGCTGGCGGCGCGCTTAGGTCGTTCTTGCATTCAGCGAGTGCAACACTACTGTCCAGGCCGTAAACGATTTGTTTTCAAGTAAGCAAACGATTGCCTGCCTTCATGGGATGGGACAGGAAGTCGCCTGATTAACAGCTGTTAGGTTGCAGTTGCACGGGCTTTAGAATGCCGCTCGGTGAATCATGCTTCTGGGAAAATTATGTTAGAGCCGATGATTGGCCTCGGCCGGGATAGCGCAGTCGGTATAGCGACTCGCTACGGGCTGGACGGTCCGGGGATCGAAGCCTGGTGGGGACGAGATTTTTCGCAGCCGTCCAGACCGGCCCTGGGGCCCACCCAGCCTCCTGTACAATGGGTACCGGGTCTCTTTCCCGGGGGTAAAGCGGCCGGGGCGTGGGACTAGCCACCCCATCCCCTCCTCGTGCCGAGGCTCACGAAAGGGTAGAGCTATAACTCTACTCCGCCTCTTGGGCCCTCAGGGCCTGTTATAGGGTGAACCTTTACCTTTACCTACCGATGATTGGCAATGTCGTTATATCCGAGGTAGGTGCTCTTACGTATGTCGTAGTAAGCGAGGTAGAAAACACGTGTCTTATGGGGAACTGGTACCAGAGAATGTCTGACGCTATATCCCAGGTGTCGTACAAACCCAGATCGTTACAACCGAGTTCAGATGTTGTTACTGTCAATTTGTTTTGACCATTCTAACGAGGGAAGGGGGTCGATTGAACCCCTTCCAATTCGGTTCTGGTTCTGCAATGTGGCAGTGGACCCTACTCTGACTTCGTGGCCAAAACATTAGGTGTCGACACTCTATTGTTCCTTTGTAATATGCAGGTGTAAGTAAGTAAGTAAATATGGGTCGAGCCCTCACGGTCCCGTTGCACGCAGGCCTTCACAGGCCCTTTGTGCCCCCTCGTTAGATCCAAGTCACAAGAGCCCTGTCCTCCTGAAGAAGTTCCAGATGGCCCTTAGGCTCAGATCTCTCACATTCTCTGAGTCCAAGGAAAAGGATCCCAGATAAATATGGCTGAGTGTTGCCAAGGCTTCACACTCACACAGTACATGGGCTGAGGTTTCCTCTCCAGCCCCACATTTCCTACACAAGGGACTATCTACCAGCCCCATTATGTGGAGATGTCTTCTCAGGGTGTTATGCCCAGTAAGGAGGCCAGTAACAACCCTGGATTGTGCCCTATTAAAGGACATAATATGCAGGTGTACTTGTTGCCTTATTCGTTTGGTCTTTAAATGCCCCCCAAGTAGAGGGGTTGCCATGTGACATGGGGTAGCAGATTTGTAAGTGTTCGTCTAGGGAGCGGGAGACCGGTGATGTATTCCAGTGTCAGTTATTTAAGCGCGTTCACAAAAATACCAAAGCGACTATTAGCGCCGTCATGTCAGTCAGGTCGTCCGTCTGTCCACATCGAACAACTCGGCTCACACTAGACGGATTTTCATAAAATTTGATATTTGTGTATTTTTCGAAAATATGTCGAGAAAATTCAAGTTTAATTAAAATTTGACAAGAAAAACGGGTATCTTAGCTTACATGAAGACCTATGTATAGTTACGATAGTATCTCGCTGAATTCTTATTAGAATGAGAAATGTTTCAGACAAAAATTGTAAAGAAAATCAAAACACAGTTTTATGTTCAACATTTTCTTTTCCGAAAATCGTGCCGTTTGTGAGATAATTGGAAAAATATGGTACGGCAGGCTAGGCCACAGATGACAATATAATACGGAGCATACGCTTTGCATGCTGGGTAACTATGGCTACAGACACGCGCGCAGTGTATTTAATACTTAACTGCTTTTCCACGGCATCATTTGTTACGGGAACGCGCCTCAATGTTACCTTTATATGTACGATGCCTGTCTTGTTCTTAAACACTATGTTAGAAGTGGCTTTGGGAGCTTTTTAATATGGCTATCAGCATTTTTAGAAGCTTTCTTGTCTGTCGGTGACGCAGTAGACCTGACTTTCTTAGTAAGCTTATAGGGGCCTTTTGTGCTTGGAACTGTGAACCTGGGAAATTTTTGACGTAACT
Organism: Coptotermes formosanus; assembly: GCA_013340265.1. Classification (NCBI taxonomy): domain Eukaryota; kingdom Metazoa; phylum Arthropoda; class Insecta; order Blattodea; family Rhinotermitidae; genus Coptotermes; species Coptotermes formosanus. The sequence goes on along the minus strand of BLKM01000867.1, from coordinate 833,705 downwards.
TTCTCCAACATTCTCCCATAGTTTACCTTACAGACACACCAACAATACAGGCACATACAAACAAAGCGAAATTTATCAACTCGCTTGCCCACGTCGTAAGAAAAAGTACGTGGGTTAGGCTGGAAGGGCCTTCTACACAAGGTTCCAATGAATACGCCGGTATTTCCACAAGTGTGATTCGAGTTCAAAATTCTCCGAACACCTATACACGAAAGAATATGCGTCTGGACCTAATGAAGAAATCATGGACGTTTTACATGTTATAAAGAAGGGTAATGACACGAGTCTCGTCCAGAGGAGTCCTACCGACTGTGGTGCGTCTGAGTGTGATCGTGAAGCCTCGATAATGAGGAGGCCCTGGCCCCACTGGGGGCTGTTGCACCACGGAAAAAAAAAAAGGATAAGAGCGTCGTAGAAAAATACCACGTATGTTCAGAAATAATGAAAACCGACGAAATAGACGATAAATCCAGGGTTGGAAAAGACGCGATTTTTGATACGATAGTAAGACACGTGTCAATCCCAGTGGCCGCTCGCTTGCTGGGATTGCGGGTTCGAATTTCGCCGAGGTCATGGATATTTGTCTCTTGTGTTTGTTGTGTAGGTAACGGCCTCTGCGTCGGAGACCTATCGGGTGTGTTTGTGTGTGTTATTTATTATGTGGCCTAGAAACCTTAAACGAGGCACCCTACGTCCGATTTGGGCTGTTGCGTCACAGAAATCAGTACAACACGAAGATCGTATCGCAGTCCTTCCCTCTGCTACCTACTCACAGTAGGTGTCGAGGTTGTTTATTTTCACTTGATCACACTCAGACACACACCAAATTCGGTAGACCTCCTCTGGACGAGGGATCGGCCCAGAGCCCTCTACCTGACTAAACACTCACAAGAGAAAAAAATCCACCCCCCGGTGGGATTCGAACCCACGATCCCAGCAAGCGCTCGGCAGTAGACCTACGCCTTAGACCGCGCGGCCACTGGGATCGGCACGACACGAAATAACAGAGAAAAGTCCTGCCGGATTACGTAAATCCGCCCAGGGCCGTCTACTTTCTTTTACTTTTACCTCTGCTTTACGACCATGGGAGGTTTTGCAGCAGGATATTTATGTAGGAGAAACGTTTTTCTACATAATTGCAAGTATTTAAATGTTATATTTTCATTTGTAATATGAACGTATAATTCAGTTTACAAATTTAGATTGCAGTAAGAATTCTTTCCAGAATGTCTTTATAAACAAGGGCCGAATATAGCCTATTTAACGCATCAATAAAGAAAAATGCACTCCTACTCAATTATATTTTAAAAAGACGCCGCTTTTAATAACGTAATTATAAGCAAAACATTGTAGTACCTCTGTACAAATACAAGGTTAGCACATCCTTATTAATACGTTAAAAACACACAACATAAGTAAAAATGAGAGAGTAAATGAATTTCGTCGTAATAAATCGATGTGGAAAAATTCTGTTGCTTTTGTAATATTCTGTAATACAAATATAAAATAAAGGGGAAAACTGAAACACCATCGATTTTTGTAGAACATTACATTGCGTATAATACGGTACGGTACCGTATAGTGTCAATTAAACGTAATAAAATAAATTTAACTATCGTCTTTTTTATTTTTATAGTCTATAGCCTTATGATGACATTTTATGGTTGAAACACGTAAAGTCTTCCCTGTCCAAGCCATGAAGGCATATAGGGGGAGTAGAAGTATAGCTCCATTCATTCTTAACCCCCGGCAAAAGAATAGAGGAGGCTGGGTGGGCCCCACAGCCGGTCTGGGCGTTTTGAAGAAACCCCTTGTCTTGACTTATAACGCTAACCAACCCACATAATTTCTTAAAAACAAAACCATTTGCCCGTTCGCTATGAGTCCGTGACCTGCCACTAACGTATCCCGTATGATGAGTTGTGGTGCGAGTCCTAAACCGTCCTCGCCGCCCGATGGCGTCACTCCTCGCAGTGAGGATGTTAGCTGTGGAGTTGATATACCCGAACATAGCATGGATTGGTCGCCACGTCCGCCCCTTCACTTCAGCCACCCCCGTACATCCAGATAGTCTATACTACCTGATCTGTGCACATAGTTCCCGTGTGCCCACTGCCGCTTGAGCCATTGGTAGCTTTTCCAACGGCTTCTGCGCAGGAAGTCAATACAGTTACGTCATCGTCGGCGGAGGGCCGCGTTTAACTATGCAGAAACGCTTATGTGCCAACGGATTCGAATCCGGCACTGTCCAGCCCGTAACATAGTCGCTATGCCGACTACGTTACCCCGGCTGGTTGAAACATGTACCAATTATAAAGCAAATACTATATTTGTAATAAAGAATATTTGTGTTGATTGCATAACCTTTAAAATGTTGAATTAATTTATTAATTTTCGTATCTGTCACTGTTCGTAGGTGTCCATAGGCAATGCTCTCCACGAACTAACTAACTAACTAACTAACTAACTACATGCAGCAGAGTCATTCTTCGAAAGCTACCAGCTCCTCAGGGACTCTAGAAATTTTCAGCATTTTATGGAACGTGAAAGTTCACTACCGTGTTCACAAAAGCCAAACATTTGTCCCTACCCTGACCTCGGTGAATCCAGGCCACGCTTTTGCAACATGGTTCTTTAAGATCCATTTTAATATTATTCTCCCATCCACGTCTAGGTTTGTCAAGTGATTTCTTTCCTTCAGGTTTGCCAATCAAAATGTTGTATGCAGTTCTCTTCTCCCCCATACACTTACATACCACATCCCTGACCACCTTATCATCCCTGACTTGATTACCCCAATATATTTAGCGATGAGTACATATGAAGCTCCACAACACGTAATTTTCTCTTGTTTCCTCTTACTTCCTCCCTCTTAGGCTCATATGTCTCCCTCAGCTTCCTATTCTCGAACACCCTCAGCATATGTTTTTGCGTCAGGCGCGAGACCAAGCTTCACATCAACACAAAACAACAGGCAAAATTATAAATTTCATGTTATTCATACCGTGCATATTGTTATTATACAACTAATACATCAACCAACATATGCACTTAATAAAATACATTTAAGAACAAGTATAAAACTGCTACGTGTTTCGGCAGAGGGGTGCCATCATCAGGGAACTATTCAGAAAAAATATCTACAAGGCCAACAGCTAATCAAGGTATTGTCTCCCTTCTTAAAATTATTAAAATATTAAAATAATAAAATATACAAAGTTAATAATCATAAAATTACAATGTTATAAATTAAAAATTTTTGAAGTGAGCCGTTCCACTTACAAGTTTCCAGTTGTTTATAGCCCGTATATTTTTACATCTTAGAATTTTAACATTTTAATCGTCTTAAGAAGGGAAGCACAATAACTAGGTCCTGTTTCCCTTGTACCCCTTTGTTCTGAATAATTCCCTGACGATGTCACCCCGGTGTCGAAACATGCAGAAGCTTTATACTTATGCTTTAATATAATTAATTAAAGGCATATGTTGGTTGATGTATTAAAGTCAAAATTATAGTTCTCTATATGTTAATCTTTACATTTTTAGATACGAAAGTGGAAGACAGGAGCAGTACGTACCACGGAATTCCATTCACGTTTTTCTGCGTCGTCTTCAGTGTAATATTGTATCTCTGCGTTCCAGGCCAGAATTGAGTTTTCTCATCCAGTCCGTAGCCTAAATCAATTATTTTTGGAGTAGGGGCACTCTGGACAATGGTGGAGAGAAGAAGGAACTTTACAGGCCAAACGAGTGAAGTCATCTTGTCCATTTCTTCAATGCACTTAACCGTGTACGCTGCACAGCCTGCAACTTTGTAGCGTTCTCACGTCTTATCTCGACGTTCAGATGTTTGTGCTATGCATGACCCGCTGCGTAACAGCTCGTCACTGACGACGTTACCAATGGCACGACAGCGCTGGACTAACCACTCGCTCCGGTTCTTAACGCGAATGCTACTGGAGAGTGAGAGCCAATGACAGCCCGGACAGAGACGTGCGGTCTCGTCGGGAAATCTGATAATGTGGCGAGCGTTCCTTCTGACATTGCTTAAACTTTTCGGCCTAGGACAGGGCTGGGGAACCTTCCTGAAAGCGCGCACCGAAATTTTCGAAGAAGTTTTTTTTTTCACTTGTGGATATCTGAGGTTACTAGCACCATATTTCCCATTATTATTGTGACGTCTTAAGGCCCCTTATAGGTTGGCACCCTGGGCAGCTGCCCGGCTGGCCCGCCAGCCCTGGTCACGGCTTCGAGTTTCATCTTAATAATCAGCAGCGTCATACAGACATGAAAATACTTCTCCGTTCTTACCGATTCATCGCCTTCCTGTCAGCAAAATAAGAATGAGCGAATAGTCCAACTGATGTTGTCCCTGTCTGTGCCGTATAGGAGGATTAGAGGTGTAGCTCCGGTCATACTTAATCTTTTAAAGCCTAGCGGTAACTTTACGTACCACCAGGTTTAACATTAAAAAATTCTACATTGTGCCCACATTGCGTTTATGTATTTTGTACGGATCTCAGAACAAACAGCAACTTTTGCCTTATAAAACATTAAGAGACTGGTTTTTATAACCGAAGTGGAGAGTGTTTACAGCGCGGTACGCACTGAGTCCTTATATAAAACAGACTCGCTTCGTCTTTAAAGGGCTAATAAAGAAGATATTACATTCAATATCAGTTTTATATGAATGACGTTTAACCTTTTAAAGCCTAGCGGTAACTTTACACACCACCAGGTTTAACATTAAAAAATTCTACGTGGTGCCCACATTGCGTTTATGTGTTTTGTACGGATCTCAGAACAAACAGCAACTTTTGCCTTATAAAACATTAAGAGACTGGTTTTTATAACCTAAGTGGAGAGTGTTTACAGGGCGGTACGCACTGAGACCTTATATAAAACACATACGCTTCGTCTTTAAAGGGTCAATTGCGGCACTAGACTGAGGTGAGAACAGTTTCATGGCCCGGCCCCGCCACTCCCGGCTGCAGAACCCCGGTGCCCACTAAATAGGAGGCTGGGTGGACCGCAGACCCGGTCCCGACGTTATGGAGAAGAGTATAATACCTTGATCTTGACGGGCGTCGAAGCCCAGATCGTTCAGCCCGTAGTCTAGTCACTGAGATATCCCAGCTCACAAGCGAATAAGTTCTTAGGTAAATTTTTATTGCTGGATTTACAGGCAAATCTAGCAATGACGTCCGTCGGCCTCAGTAAACCCTCTGACACGTGTGTTAATAGACTGTGTAGCTCATATCGCTTTATTAGTATCGCTCGTTACGGTTTTGCGAGGTTTGCAGCATCCTAATTGCGAAGGCGCAATACATCTTGTATTTAACGTTGTTCACACTGTGTACGTACTTACGTACAATATTGAGAACCAATTCACACAGAAATGATAAAAAAATCACCCTCAATCACCTTTATATAAAACCCAACATGTTTCGATGCCTCGACGCATCATCTTCGAGGGGGGGGGGCACTAAATGCAAAGAACACTAAAACAGTTTAAAACACTTAAAAAACACAACAAATCTCGTGTTTACAATCCTTGAGCGTACAACAGATCTTTCAGTTGCCTCCTCAGGTGACAGTTTTTGGGGTTGAGTTCTGGGGCACGAAGTGGCCAGCGCTGCAGAAAAATAAGATCGATATATCGACCAGGAAAACACGGCTAAATGGGGAGACGCTCCACCGTGTTGCAAGTACAAAACCAAATATGTTTTTACAGGTCTATCTTCTAAAACGCCGTCTTTTTTAATAGGGGCCCATACGCCACTGAGCGTCCGCTAGATAACCCCAAGGGGGCCACTATTTGAGTAGATTCTGCTTAGTAGAACATAAAGTTTCCTTCTTTTAGGTTCTTTCCTAATCTGAATTTTATGGTCCTTGGGCTAGGAATATTTTTCAACAGTTATTTAATAAAAATAACAAAGCTGCTTTTCTTTTTGTAAATATTTCGCCTTTTAATTTAACAGTCATTTACGCATAGGGGTCCTGGGGTTGAGATATTATTGGCGAAGGGGTGCGTAGGATCAGTGAGATTTTTATGGGGTTTTCTGTGCCCGGAAGGCGGCAGACACCGTTCTAAAATCTATTCATGTCATTCTGCATGCCAACATGCACGTCTGCAAACCGACAGCCCCTTAACTCTTCAGAATTGGACCTTTGTTTGTGGGATATTTCTGACTGGGATTGACCTCGGGAAAGACTTAGTGAAGTCAAGACATTTATTCGTGAATTATTATGCATAACGAGCATTGTAACTAGGCGGCCGTTACATAACCTGAATAAGATACGGCACAATCTGTTTTACAAAGCATCTGCTGACAAAGGCCCTGTAGCACACGCTATGGTGTACGTAGCCTGTATACTATTGTCAGCAGTCCTGAACAAATGTACGTATTTTAAGTATGTATACTGGGCAAAGCCCAAGACACCAGACACAAGACAGACCCGTCTTTTCCTCCAAGGATACAATAACTGCAGTGGAGCTAATCTCATCTGGTTAACCTTTTAAAGCCTAGCGGTAACTTTACATACGACCAGGTTTAACATTAAAAAATTCTACGTGGTGCCCACATTATGTTTATGTGTTTTGTACGGACCTCAGAACAAACAGCAAATTTTGCCTTATAAAACAGTAACAGACTGGTTTTTATAACCGAAGTGTAGAATGTTTACAGCGCGGTACGCACTGAGTCCTTATATAAAACAGATACGCTTCGTCTTTAAAGGGTTTAGAAGTAAAATCTCATAATGTACTGTCAAGCATCTTTATGGTAATTATGATTAACAGACTAAAACTATGTTTCCCAACTTGTGTCTACCAATGACATCAACTTTGACAATACTGAAAAACTAATTCGCCGAATAGAAAGGATGATCCAGCAGAAAAGACTTCGGTTGTGTTTTGAACACCTTAAAACTCGAACAAACTAAAACTAAAATAAATATAAATAAAATAAAAAATAAATAAGTATAAATAAATATAATTAACAATTCGTTACTTGTACTGTTGATTCACTGATGAATGTGATACTGGAGATATGTTATATGTCTGACTGCGTTTATTTTGCAAGTAATGTAGCCGATTTGCCATTTTCACCGTGATATGTGTAGTGCAGTACCGGCGGTGGCCTTCAATGTTATGGCACCATGTATTCCGGTAGGTGGTTGGCAACGTACTGAAGGAGAATACTGCCTCCATCTTCTATCTCGAAGGTGAGTCCGAAGGAAGGCTATAAACTCCCATTTCACCACGGTCAAAAATTAATATACTCAATTATGTCAGCATAGGCCGTATTCTTATGCGCCGAAAAGTTGCCGATTAGAAGCGGAATTTTGCGCTTTTCGACCTTCCTGCGACGTGCCAATGACACAATCCACATTTTGAAAACCTCACGCGTCATCCAGGCCTTCACATTATAACGACGTTCACAAGGCGGATAATGCATAACTGGTTAATGTGTTTTTTTTAATAGTAAGACAGTGATCTGTGTTTGGTACGAACTGAATCATTATAAATAACGACAGTCCAATACCTAAGTGCGTTTGTATTGTTGACAACGACATAAAATCTCCACATAACCGATCTCTTCGAGTCAAAAAGTGTTACGCTGTTAGGACAATACAACATATTCTGTACAACAATACCGCACAGAACGCATTGCGGCACCTGTATGCCAAAAGTGGGTACGTAAACGTACCGAAACATTGCGTTATACGCCCATTGCCTATCGTGTTTTTGACAGCACAGATCAAATCAACAGGTTCGCAACCTACGAGAGTCGCTGCACTATCAACGCGTCATGGCCCGCTGCCTGCTATATTATCTGTGCCGCTGAACGCCCAAATGTCATAGACGGTCCGTGGTGGTTACTTAATCTAGTAGATGACCCATCCTATTCCGTGGTGCGTTTGAGTGCGGTTGACGTTATCATGAGAAGAAGATGGTCTGTTCGTTTTGAACGCGTGTTTTGAGCAATGTTTCGGATTGTTACTAGTTTCTTTGTGCATATTGCGTTCTTAATATCTGTGTTTGACGTATATTTCAAGTCACCAATAGTGCACGGTATTACACCGCAGTCCAGCCCACTCGAAGCTCCTGCACGCAGACTTGTCCTTATTGTTGCTGATGGATTACGCGCCGATTCCTTCTTTCAGAGAGATGATTTACATGAAAGGAATGCCCCTCACTTGAGGTACGCGATTCAGAGTGTCGAAGGTGTTCTAATTATTGTATTAAGATTAGGGTACATAACCTAAATATGTTGATACCTTTATTGGTTGCAGGTCTGTAATTAAGGAGAGGGGAGCGTGGGGTGTGTCTCATACTAGAGTACCAACAGAATCGCGGCCTGGGCATGTCGCACTTATTGCTGGATTGTATGAGGATCCATCTGCTGTTGCAAAGGTTATACACGATACAATTAATGAGTCCATTCTGATGATTTTCTAACTAGTTATGTAAAGTTTACAGTATGGTGACAAGTTGGTGCTGTTTGGTAAGGTGCTGTGATCACCAGATAAAATGAGCTCCGATTCAAGGTGTACATAGAGAGGAGTGAATGCTGTGCATGTACACTGCTCTGTTCTGCTGTCCAGAAATGAGATGTGTGATACTTAGAGCAATATATGTAACAGTAATTAGTAAAGAATGACTGGGTCATTGTTTTTTGGTTACATGGATATGTGTCTGTGATGATTTCCACAGCAGAGGTAGATATTACAGAGTTCATTGAAACTGGCGCAAGGAGTAGAATGATTTGTTTAGCTGCAGTAAGTTTTCATAAACTTCAAATCTAATTATGAATGTACATGGTCAACTTACTGTAGCGCCTTCAGTGTTGTGACATGCGTGTGGACTTCTAGACAGATACCAAAGCATCAGAAGAATGTGGTGCTTCCATTATTAGGTTCTGAGTGTGTGCGGTGAGAATGTGGTTAGTGTGTGTTCAGTAAGCATATGTAAGGCTTATCATCGTGCACATATAAGCAGGGCTACGGAGTCGGTACACAAAACCTCAGACTCCAACTCCTCAATTTTTTAATCTCCAACTCTGACTCCTTCATAAGAGCTCAATATGTATTAATAATGGTAAACCTACTAACATGGTAAATGGTATAATAAGACATTTCATCACCACCACATGAATCATCAGGCTACTGTTTATGATTATAACCTATATTTAAGTGTAAGTCTAATGGTTGTTGTAGCTAGTATCTATTTAAGATTTTGTTCTGAGGTCGGCGGCACAGTAAGGACAATTTTACCGACTCTGAGTCGGTACATTTTTACCAACTCTGACTCCACCAAAATTCCTTCCGACTCCAACTCCACAGCCTTGGTTGTATGTCACAGCTTTATTGTTCCTTTTCAGGGTTGGAAAGAAAATCCAGTGGAGTTTGACTCTGTCTTCAATGAGAGCCGATACACCTGGTCATGGGGGAGTCCCGACATACTTCCCATGTTTGCCAAAGGTTTGTTGTATGTTTAAAATGAGTGTAACTTAAGGGAGACCATTGGCGTTTATCAGAGACTCGATGCATCAAGTGAATTGGGCTGTGCCATGGCCCAGGTAGTTAAGTCACCATTGTTACAGAATGGATGCCCATGTTCTATCCCAGGTCAGTCCCTGTGGGATTTGTGGTGAACAGAGTGGCATTGGGACAGGTTTTTCTCTGAATACTTAATTTTTCCCGTGTCATTATCATTCCACCCATGCTGCCTACTTACTCATTTATCTATCACAAATGCTGGCGAGGGTAAACGAAAAATGCACAGCCAAACTTACATAAAGTGAAGCCACACCACAATACAAGAAAAATTATTATGAACACAAACCTTCTGAAGCTTGGTTTCTGAGTTATGGCCTCCTGACAATTAAAGAAGTTGCTCAAAATGTCCAACTTGAGCTTCAGTGTAGGATGTTGGATGCCTGAACAGTGATTGCCAGACTGACTGGAGAATTCCAGGTGTTGTACAAATTGTCTCAAATCCATTTTGTATTTGTTATTGCAAGTTTTGGGTGTCACTGACTTTTGTAGCATAAACCGTAGACTTCTGATGTCACCAGAAGTAAAAATCTAAGTGATTTAAATCAGGGGAATGAGCAGGCCATGCTGTTGGTGTACCTTGTTCTATCCATTGTTCTGGAAACATGTTGTTCAGGAATTCCCGAACAGCAAGAAGATAATGTGGTGGAGCACCGTCATATGTGAACCATAAATAAATCCGGGTCTGCAGAGCCACAAGTTGCAACAGCTCTGGAAGGATGTTTCATAGGAAATTGTGGTAAACAGCCCCTGTTAGACATGGTGAAAGAAAGTAGGGTGCCAGAAGTGTCTTTCTTGCAGTGCGTGCATGGAAACTCAAGGTTGATACTTTGAACACTTTATTTATTATTTATTATCACATAAATGGCATGACTCTGGCAAAAAGTTTTTGAACATAAAATATGTGCTTTGATTTTCTGTACAACTTCTGCCTGAAACACTTATCATTCTACAAAGAATTCTGCAAGACATTATGAGAAATGTACACATGTCTTCATGTAAAGTACACATTATTCTTGTCAGATTTTAATGAAACTTGAATGTCTTGACAGATTTTCAAAAAATACTCATATGAAATCTAAAGCAGTCTGTCCGTTGGGAGCCGAGTTGTTCCATGTGGACAGACGGATGGACAGACAGACAGACATGATGAAGCTAACAGTTGCTTTTGCAGCTTTGTGTGTGTGCCTAAAGATGGGTTGCAGTGAAAGGTCAAAATCCCAAACACTGTGGTTGATGAACATCAAGGCTGTACTGTACAAGCACAGAGTATAACTTTGAGGTGTCTCAGGGACATACAGTGGCTGTTTGGACATAGCAATTTAAATATAATGTTAGTCTACAGTGGGTTAAGTCTATAACATTTTTGTTCAGGGGCAAGTGGTGACCATGTTTACATAGACACATATGGACCTGAAGTTGAAGATTTCTCTGGAACGAGATCCACAACAGACCTTGATTCATGGGTGTTCAGCAAAGTGGAAGGATTTCTGGAATATGCTAAGACAAATGCTACTCTTAATGAAAACCTCCATCAAGATAAAATTATACTTTTCTTACATCTTCTTGGGCTCGATACTGCTGGTCATACACACAAACCTCATTCGGTGTAAGTATTGTGGATGTCAGTGGTCGGCCTCGCACTTTGGCCATTTAACACTTACGAACGAATCTTTAGTACATGTTGCGTGGGAGCTTGTATGGTCACGGTGGTGAAGACAGCAAATGTAACATGCATTTGTTCGTGAATTGTGCTGATGTTATGAGATCTTCACTGCAATGCAAATGTGAGTGTCAAAGCAAGAAAAAGTCACTGGGTGTTAGATCTGGGGAGTACTGAGGGTACAGGGCAACTGTCATTCCATTATTGGCCGGAAATTCTTGAAATTCCTCAGAAGACTGTCACACGATGTATTTAACATTCTGAAGATTTCTGTAGCAGTTTTATATAATTAGAAGCAGTACTTGATACTCATGTGAAACAACCAGCAGTACCCATGCAGTAGGAGGCTGGATAGGGCCCAGAGTCAAGCTCCACATTTCTGAGGAGAGAAAAGTATATGACCCTGCCAGAAAATAAACCATAGATGTGCAACCCATAAGCTAGTTGTTATACCAATTGAGCTATCCTGGCTGCTAATTTATGAGAGGAAAGATAGAATAAGCTGGATTGTATTAAAAATACTTATATAATATTTTGTAAGCAGTTGCTGAAATAGTATACAGGATAAGAAACTAAGCACGTACTGGAAGAAATTGCATAACAGGAAGTTTGGTGTTTGCATACACTTTTTTTAGTGCTAGTAGGATATTTATCTAATGGGCACACTTACGATGAGGTGCTTAAGTAGGTTGGATTGAAAAGCGCTAGACAAATGTGTAGTTTTGTTGAGGAGACACTGACACTTTGCTGCTTGAAGACCGGGATTAAAGTTGGAGGAATTACAGTCATCTTAGTGAAATTTTGATAATGTGGGTAGGATTGAACTGGCTGTCAAGCAGGTTCAGTAAGTGATTCATGTGTTACTAATATTGAATTGCGGGTTGTCATTGCACTCACTGTAGTTATGGAAATATTACAAGTTAAATTCTAATGATGTTGCAGTTTTAATGCTGGGTCATTATTTTATGTGACAATCATGGGTTGCCACTTCCTATAAGCTCATTTATCATGTTAACATAGCCCACTTAGCCACCCGCAGAGTAGTGGTGGGAAGTGATAAACAATCTACACTCACCTTTCCTAAAGGATCTCTTTCCATTAAGTTTCTCAACAAAATTTGTATTACTGTTACTGATATCTATAAAGTACAACTTCTGAATGTTTCATTTCCATGCATTTTTATTTTGTTTTGAAACAGGGAGTACAAGGAGAACATAAGAGTTGTTGATACAGGAGTCAAGAAGATTGAAGAGATGGTAGAAGAGTTTTATCAACATGATCAGAAAACGGCGTATGTCTTCACAGCTGATCATGGCATGACTGACTGGGGTGAGTGATGACTGGAGTGTGATTCTTGCTTTGGATGGAGGAGACAGTCTCTGTATATGGAGAGTCCCTGCAGATATACAGTAAAATCCTGATATTACACTTATTTAGGGACCACTTGAAATTGGTGTAAAGTAGAGTAGAGTGTGAAATCCAGGGAACGAAAATTATTCACTCTAGAACAAAGTGGGTGCCATATAACAAAACTTTGGCAGCCCATTTAAGGGGTGGACTTCTGAACATTTTTACAATGTAAATGCAACATCCTACATATGTAGGTCAATTGGAAACTGAGAATACGTAGTGAATATTTGATCATTGAGCAAATTTTTTATGCAGAATTAAGTGTCTCATGAGCAAACAGTGGCCCACTTCTCCACAAAGTCATACTGAAGGTTCAGGCGTTTGTCATAATGTTTTGTCAGCATAGAATTCTGGCCTTGGTGAATGAAACCTCTGTGAGACAGCTTCTTGCACTTGTGCATCAGTCTGGAATCTGTGACCACCAAGATAATTCCTCAGAGGGCTGAACAGGTGAAGGGCACTTGCTGCCAAGTCAGGGCGATATAGTGCATGTTTGAGACACTCCCATTCGCTGCCATCTGCTGGGCTGTACGGGGTCATGTTTGTTCAAACTTAAGGTCACGCACTGAAGAGAATGTGGTGAATGTTGTGGTAAAAGATTAGTTCTCTTGCCTTGTTGTTCAGCTAGGTTTGCACATTGCCTGGAGAACACCTGTATGTGCAGATTCTTATTGTTTTCTTCACTTGCAGCCAAATGCTGGGATAGCACTTCACCTTAGGCCACTACTCCTCTCTTGTATATCTGATGCAGTTCATTATTTATTGATTACTGTACCGTTTGATGCCATATAATTTGAACTGTTGGAAGTGTTGTGAAATAAATAAATACAGTTGAACTCGTTTATAACATCAGGAAAGGGACCAGACATTTTGTGTCATTATAAAGGAGTGTTGTTAATAACCGGGTAGTACAATGCTATGGTTAACAGTGAGGAATTAATTGGTACTACAGAATATCTGATGCTATAGACAAGGTGTCATACGAACCAATCTCATTATAAATGGGTTCGACTGTACATCAATTTAATATGAAGATCATGGGCAGCTGGTAAATATTTGTTCAGTATTATTGTGTGGTTTGTTGATAGGTTCTCATGGAGCGGGAGATAAGAGCGAGACAGAGACACCTTTGGTTGTCTGGGGTGCAGGTGTGAGGGGACCCAGACCAAGCACAGACAGTGATCCATCCAGTCCAGCATCATGGGGACTGGGACATTTGACTCGCACTGATGTGAACCAAGCAGATATTGCACCACTTATGGCGAGCCTGATTGGAGTTCCTGTGCCTGTTAATTCAGTGGTAAATCTTGATTTCTTAACTTGGTGATAAAGTAGTTTTTATTAATCCGTTACTGTTAGTGAACTGATTGTGTTGATGAAACGCATGTTCTTGGTTTGCCATTATCTGTTGCAGTTAATGTGTAGGGACTAAACTGCAGGTGTGTGTAATTCATGTACAGGTTAAGAGATGAAAGTGCTCTAAAAATATATAATTTTCAATTTTTTCTGGCCCTTACACGTTTGACACATGTATGTATTCAGTTCATGGCCTATGAGAGAGATGGATAAGAAAAGACTGAATACATGGGAGAGGGAAATATCAACAAGGGTATATGGACCAGTGGTGGAACAAGGCATATTGGGAATAAGAACTAATCAGGCATTGTCGGAGCTGTATAAGATTCAGACACGCAGCAGACAGTAAAAAGAAATGATTGGAATGGATAGGACATGTAGTAAGAATGGATCGTGGAAGGGTAGTTGAGAAAATATTTGAGAGTAAACCAGATGGAAGGAGAAGACTGGGAAGAACTAGATTGAGATGGTTGGACGATGATGTAAAGGATCTATGGGAGATGAAGGTTTAAAGGTGGAGACAGAAGACCATGTACAGGGAAGATTGGGTGTCTGTGATTAAGGAGGCCAAGGCTCTTAGAGGGCCTAGAGTCAAGCGGGAGGTAAGTATCTAAGTAAGTAAGTAAGTAAGTAAGTAAGTAGTAAGTGGGTGTTCAGTCACTTTAATTCAGCAGCTCACATTTCTTGCACAAAACCAAGCCTAAATGTCCGTATGATTCATCTCTGCTATGTGTCAGTGAAACTAAAGGCACAGCAGAGATCCTTGTCTAGTGACTGCTATACTTAACTGACAAGGATTTGACTGAATTACAATATATTGTGTGTCTTAGTGTGGAACCTGTTGGTTAACATTTTGTGTTATTCGTATATAAGGTTTTTACGTAGTTCATCTGACGAGTATTGTTAGTCACTACACAGACCATTTCACGTGATGGCAGAGAGTGCAGTACTCACTGCTGTTTATATTTGCCATCAGTCAGGGTCCACAGCTGTTAGTTCAGTGTATTGCAGTTAATATTATGTTTTCATGCAACATGCTGACACTTCAGCAAAGAGTTTTATGCAACTGGCATGCAGCCTCTCATGCAAAGGTGGAAGAAGCGTATGCTTATTTATAACAAACTACCTAACAAAATTGAAAGGGTTAAGTCAATAGTAAAATTCAAGAAGATACTTAGCGAATTGCTACTTGAAAAGAGTTTTTGTTTGGTGAAAGAATTTATTACATTAACTCTTAATTTGCAGAAATTGGATTAATGATGTATTCCATATTGTAATTGCCTGTACTTCCATCTGTGTTCTGTGTTAATTAGTGTTTTGTATTGTTCTGTATATATATGTAATTATATCAGTTTTATGGGTGTGTTTGCTTTTACTGTAATTATTTTACTTTTATTGTAATTACGCTCTGGACGTGTCCAGTATCATTCTGTAATGATTTTTAGGATGAAATACAAACTAAAATAAACAAAAATAATGAAGAAGACTTTGCGGGAAAATAAGGTCAACTTTGTAAAGGATGTAACCATGATAATTTTAAATTTAATTTTAATTTTAAGTGTAGTTTATGAAAAAAAAAAGTGAGAGGCATTACTTTCATACTGACCTTCGTACATGCATTCTTACCTTTGATACTGGAGTTAGGTGGGAGGTTAGCTTCATTTTCCGGCCACTTAACCCATGGAGAGAGAATCCTCACCAGTATGTGTTTGATAGTGTGCATCAGAGTGAATCTGGATGTGCTGGTGAAGAGCAGAATGCTGTCCTTTCCAGGTACTGGGAACTTGTAAAATGCTTTTGTTACAGGGAATGCTTCCGCATGACTACCTTGATGTAACAGAACATAAGCTGTCTGAATTAATGTTTTGCAATGCTCGTCAGATGGTGGCACAGTATAGCAAAAAACGAGAACTGACTGAGGCTGGTGCTTTACCGTGGATTTATAGGGAATTCACAATGCTGAGTAAAAGTAAAGAGACTGAAATAATGGATCAAATCCGTTCTCATATTACAGCTGAAAGGTACAGAGAATCTGTAAGTACATCCCTTACTGTGTTGGTTTTTTTACTTTTTTATTTTTGAAACAGTAAAATGAAAGTAGATGTATGATATCAAGTATTTTATGTTCCCAAGAAGCATAAAATCTTAGTAAAAATTCTGCTGTGACTACTCAAAATAAAATACTGTTTATAGTATTTTTTTAGAACATTAAATGTAAAGTCATAATGCATGCCATGAAGGCATATAGGGTGAGAAGAGATGTAGCTTCAGTAGATGGAAGTAAGTATGTTCATGCCCTGGCTGCTCAACCACAGAGAAGGAGCCCCAGTTCCCATCGAATAGGAAGCTGGGTGGGCCCCAGAGGCAGTCTGGACATCATAGAGAAATGATAAATTTCTTGCCTGTGCCAGAAACTGAGCCCTGAGTCCTCCAGCCTGTAACATAGGGTCTATACTGACTATGCTACAGGCTGGGATTTTTTTGTTGGTATGCTGAATGTTATACGGTTACTGTTGAAATTATTTTAGTTTTGATGAGGTTTTTTGGCATTTGCTCACAGAAGGGATTAGAACATCTGGAGCAGTAAAGGGATGTTTTGCTGTGACATATTGTACAACCCTCTTACAAAATTTTACGGTGGGATCGATTATGATATAAACACCTTATTTTGTTCTGTGGGATAAACATTGCTTTTGCCAACCCAGATTTACTGGCAGGGATCATGTTGTACCACAATAGAGACGTGCTATATTTTATGACTGTAATGTAGGTCACAGATGCAGGTTTTGATGTTAGCTGTGGAGGAGGCAAGTAGTCAGTGGCAGTGAAGTCAGAGGCATACCTGCGTACTGTGTGCTAACAGATTGCAGTCGACCAAGTTGCAGGAATGTAAATTAAATAAATTGATATTAAACTTATTCTTATTATCAGACTGGCTACACTTAAAGTCCGACTTAGAAGTTTACATGTCAAATATTCCCTGAGGTACGGCCTGCAAAACATGAGCTAGTTCATTCTGTTTTAAGCGTAAAAGAAATGCAGGGCAAATTGAGGAGAAAAAAGTGATAACAGTACTGGCCAGATGACTAAGGAATTGGGGTTCAATTGCATGTAGGATCAAGAGATTTTTCTTTCATCACTGTGTCCAGACAGGCTCTGGGGTATACGTAGCCCCTTGTTCAGTGGGGTTCTGGGGCTCTTGCCCTGGGGATAAATCAGCCAGTGGGTGAAGCTGATTGCTGACTTTCAGTTAGTGACAACATCAAGAATGAGTGAAGATTCACCCGCTCTCTCCCCATATGCCTTCATGGTATGGACAGGGTTTAGTTGAACTTCGTAGAACATAGGAAATTTAAGTGTTTTTGAAGACCATGGCTTTGGAAAGATATTTGTTTTCTTTTTCATTTGATTCATTTATTTACGTACATTATTTCAGTAATACTTGTGTAAATTCAAGCCACATGGTATTTTAACATACTTTCGATGTACAAGAAATATTGAGATATGGTCTTATGAGATGTAACACTGTGTAGTTCAGTTCATGGGTACCAGTGAGTTGGAGATACCTGCTGCCTCTGTCTTAGGGTTTTACCCTTTGAAGTTTTTGTGCCCATCTACTGGTTTCACACGTGATATGACCATAATCTTGACATTTCCCATTGTGAAAACGTCATATTATGAGGTTTGCAGTAAAGCTCGTGCAGTGTGATGATTGAGGATGCATATCTCAAAGCCTCTCTTGTTCTGTTACAAACACCTACATGCCATAAACCTCTTTTCCAAATTACATGGCAATGCCCTGGCTCAGATGTTATTTGCTGACCTCTCACCATGGAGGTCTGTGTTCAATTCCAAGCCTCTCCATGTGGTATTTGTGCTAGCTTTCCTCCGAGTATTTCAGTTTTGCCCTGTCAGTTTTATTCTACCAGTGTTCCATACTCATTCATTTATCTGTCACCAACACTATGTGATGTTGGCAGTTGGCAGTTTTGTTACGTGACACACGCACACAACAAGTAAGACTCTGGCAACTCATTCCTGATGACACAAGCATTACAATTTTAATAGGAGTAATGCTGGTGTGTGATTTCAGAAGAATGGGTCCTGGTGTATAAGCCATTATAGTTGGTATAGTATAATGGCTTATGTACCAGATCTTTGTGAAAAATCTGACAGATTTTCTCTCAGTTATTGTGCAGTTGATCCAACATCAATTTTGGGGCCAATTGATGGTCTCTAGCCACCAGTTCACGAAGTTCTGCAACTGTTTTTTTTTTCTTTATTTAATGCAGTTGACAGACACCTACTCTGTGATCATGTTCAAGGTCCTCATATTCCTTTTTGGATCTTTCAAACAATTTTTGACAACACACATACAACATGGAGATTAATTTTTTGGGCAATTTCAAGCATTTTGTGTGGTAGCGTAGCCGCTTTCCTATGTTTGAAACGGAACTCATTTACTACTACTGACAGTAAAGTACAACATAAATTACATGTGAGTGTGTTACAGATGGACTAATTGAGGTAGAACTTTTTTTTCACTGCTCTGTAGTGATTGTATAATGGATTGACAGAAATCAACAACAGTTGGTTTATACCTCAAACCATACTTTCCCAGTAGCTTAAGTCTGCAAATGCTATTATTAGACGACATAAACTGCGTTGTTCTCCTGTCCCAAGCAGAAGTCCCTGTACTTACAGTAATTGATCTGACAGCACTGAGTAAAAGAGCGCTGGTTCACTGTTTTCAATGTTGGCCAACATATTTTTTTCAACAGAGATGGGTAGTGTAGCTTGAGAAGACTGGTGTTGATCGCTGTGTACCTAACCATACATGCCACAAGATTTTAGTCTTTACATTTAAATTTATTTTTATTATGTTCACAGATTGCTGCAAGTGAAGAGCTGATATCTTTGAGTCTTTTAGGATTGGACTATTACCAGAATTACTACCAGCATGTGCTTCTGAGTTGCATAACTGTTGCATTTCTTGGCTGGATTGCTTGGCTTCTTCATTCTCTAGTTGATGAGAACAATCATAGAAAAAACTCTTCACGTCTTGATGTGTATCATGATGGAGCATTGCAGAATCATCATCTCTTGGGTGTCTGTTGTTCTAGAATGTTCACAGGGGGCTACTGGGTTAATCTGGCCTTCTCATTCATAGTTATTTTGACAGTGGCCGTGCTTTTCCGTAAGTAAAATAGTACTGTTTACAGAACTGGTATTTGAATTCAGTCATAAAAGCTATACAAAGATATAATTTAATTATCATGGTTTACCAGTAATTGTGTTATTCTTATATTATGAATGCATGTATGTTTGCCTTTTGTTTTATGTGGGTGTGCAACTTGATCTGTCATTTTAAGGGAAGAACATCAGCTGGGCTATGCAGCACCACAAGTGAACTGAACTGCAACCAGATGTGGCATGGTTTCAGGGGCAGCACGGTTTACAACGCTTCCTTTCACATTGTAGGCATTCTTTGTGGAGTAAAAAAGGGTGTCTTATGTGGACACCGTGTCTGTCTGTCCATGCCTGTGACCTAGTGTCAGCAACTTAACCATGTGTCAGATTTTCGTGAAAATCAGCTCCACGACAGTCTTACTTTACTTAAGGGCGCAAATGAATTTATACCTGTGCTTTCCATATTTTTTGACTGATTTGGTGGAATTTGGTATAGGAGCTCTCCACATAATACCGTTGAGCAGGTGTGAGGTTTGTGAAAATGAGCACAGTGAATGCCATGCTTTTGGTAGGGTTGTAAATGAATTCCTCTGCCCACTTTTCATATTTATCATCCGATGTGGGTGAGAATTGGTACACGAGTTCTGCGTGTAATTTTGCTCAGCATTTGTGAGTTTCATGAAAACTGGTGCTGTGAAGGCTTTACTTTTCTTACAGGCATGAATGAAATCACGTTTACATGTGTACTACAAACTGTATGACATTTTGAAAGTAAATAACACCTTGATAAGGTCTGTGTGCTACATCACAGAGTGCACCTTTTGCAATATGTTGCTGCTGCTCTTCAGTTCATATTGTGACCATTAATTGGCAGTTGCTGAACATTAATATAACTTGACTGCAAACATGGGCATTGTTGTCTAACTCTGAAGTCTTAGACTGGCAGTGACACTGTGATTCCTACACCCAGATGACAGTGTATTACATTACTGTTTCTTGGACAGCTGTCATAAGAATTGTGACACAAGTGATGGTTTTTGTCACAGTACCCCAAGACCTTGTTTTATGTCCCAGTTGTGTTACGGAAAAAGTGGGCATAAATTAAAAAGGCATAAATAAAAATGTTGCTTCCGTAAGAAACAAATAAATAAATAGAAGTAAACCATACAAAGAGTGTTAAACCAAAAATGAGAGGGCATAAATTACGAAGTGTAAACTGGTAAGGGACGTTGAAGCAAAAAAGACATAAAACAAATGGGTGTAAAACAAGGCCTTGGGTGTATTTGGGAATTTCATGTTATTAATTATGGCAGAGTGTTTAGAAAGTTGAGGTCTTCTAATTTGAGAAGGAGGGTGACATTGTAGGCTGCACCACCACTACTGGCAGTACACGCTGTTGACAGTGGACCTGTGCAGGAAAGGTGCACTGGAAGCCTTCTGACAGATGATTGAAAAGAGTCAACCAGTGAAAGAGTGACAGATTAATAAAATGTTGACGTTACAAACTGCTTGTCTTTGAAAGCACAGTAGGTAATAGCACTAATGATATAAAGTGGTGACAGTTATGAAAGCGGCGATTAAAGGCATGATTTGCACCATGGGTATACATATTGTCTGCTTACATTTAGGGCAAATATGCTTCGCCTGTCTTTAAGTGCATTTGTTTGTGCCTACACTGTGCCCTGAATGTGATCGCTAGTGTGGACACTTCCACTGAAGCACAATGAGGAACATTTAACCAGTTGTAGACTGAGTATGACAGTCCCTGTAGTGTGAATTGGACCTAAAATAGACAAAGACCTTCTCCTTCCAAATTCACGCCATTTGTCATTCTGTTTCCATCTCATGCTATGCAAGCTTTGTAGTTGAACAGCATTGCTAAATAACATGAGAATCAGTTTAAGGTAATGTGTATATTCTTATTTTCCAGTACAGATGTTACCTCCACAATTTTATATATACTGTCTGCTTCCTGAATTCATCTGGTGGGCTGTGGCCCGTCACAGTCCTGCACTCATTGCAGCCATATCTCGTGTCAGGAGCTCACTGGGTCTGCAAAGGTTGCTGATGCTGTTCCTTTTTCATGTTATAGGAATTGAAATCCTAGTAAGTGACATCATTATATACAGCTTGCATATTGTTGAACAACTTCCCAAGCCCATGACTCCCGTACGGTGAAAGGTCGTGCCGTAGAATCAGTTGGGACTCAATAAAAACATTATGAACATCAGAATTACTTTTCAATGTTAAACACCTATTTGCTTCCTAGAACTTATGAAATAGCAGCAATCAAAATATAAAATAACCTGACAAAGGTAAAACGTAGTAAATATTTATTTTTAATAAAATACAAACACTTTTTGGAAGCATAAAATACATGAGGTGATAGCCTTATTCCATGAAATGCAAAAGCAGTGGACTGCGCTTAGTAAAGGCGGAGCCTGGCTGAGTTCAGTACAATCTGCATGTTAGCAGGAGAGGGGGAAGCCAACTTGCCAGCTGCCTGGTATTGTCCCATTTTGTTGGAACATGTCGTGAAAGGTCAAAACAGTGCTATTAAAATGGGTGATAATGAAAGGTTGAAATCCCAAACCTTGAGACTCTGCTGTGCCCTGTTGTTTCACAGAGTAATAAAAAAATCGTTCCTGTTATTTCGTCTTAAATAACCGTTGGACTAGAATCAGTATGGGGAAGGACTACTGCTCCCATTATAACATGATATGTTGCAACATAAGTAAATAAGATTGAAGTATTGCACAATATGACACTGCCTCCATGTTCAGGGTAGTCCAAGAAGGCTGCTGTTAGAACCTCAAATGTGACGTCATAAGAAGTTTGTTAATAATTCAACAGGTGTGTTTAGGAGACTGGAAGGAAACACAGAAAGTTTCAAATTTTATGCGTGGGAACAGCAATTTATATAAGAATGTTTTAAATTTAGGACTGGAAAGGGTTAATTAACTGTTTGAATTCTAAAATCCACCTAGATTGTTCTTAAAAATGCAGTTCCCACCTCAGAAAATACTGTGGCCCTATTACAGATATTAGGTGGTTAATGCTGTGTGTTATTTGTTGTGAGAGTCATAAATAATACACATTTTTTCAGTTTTTCAATAACTTAAGAATCACATAACATGAAATCCCCATGTCCCCCGCAGTGTACAGTTCTAGGCACAATACTGGTATATATTCCATGACTTTGACTGACAGACATGTGAGTGCATTCCCGCAACCATCCTGAATGGATTAAAGGTAAAGGTGAAGGCAAATTTGTACCTGGCCATGCCGAGGTGGCATGTGGGGGGGGGGGGGGGGGGGGGGGG
>BLKM01000867.1:789898-811140 GCA_013340265.1 Coptotermes formosanus | reverse complement strand
TACATGTCTACTTATGCTTAACCTTGACACTAGAAGATGCGTGGTCACCTTCATACCCTGGCAGATTTACCCCAGGGAAAGAGTCCCTAGTAGCCATTGAGTAGGAGAGTGGGTGGACCCCAGAGCTGGTCTGGCTGTTTTGGAGATGAGAAAAATCTCTTGTCGCTGCCAGAATTGTTCTGTGGATTGTAACGCCTCTAACACTCCTGTAATCTCAAACTATTTCTGAATAAGGTAAGGAAGAGTTGTACAGTTGAGAAGTTTCATTAAAATGTGTGTGTATGTTTCAAGGTTGTGTCTTTCTTCTGCCGCTTCTTTCTGAGTGTTGGAATGCTCGGTCTGGCAGCATGGCCCGTCGCCTTTCCACTAGCTCAACAGGTTCGCTTTTCACTTCTCGCAGGCTGGGTGAGCTCCTGTTTGTTTCTAGCAGTATTTCCTCTGCTCCCTGTTGTAGGAAGACAACCAAACACACAACTTGTGTAAGTAAAAGCTTAAAATTCTCAGTGAGTTAGTGCATTTGTATGAAATTCTACACAGTTGAAGAATATAAGATCACAGTCTCCTGGGTTTGGTAAAGATGTTAAAAAGAGTGAGTTTCCCTGGGTGATAAAAATCAAATAGTGTCACTGATGGGTCATTATTTTGAACATAATCCTGAAACATATTGATGTATTTGTCCCTTCTTGGTACATGATTAAAAATTCTGGCCTGGTAGTGATCAGGCTCACATTTTCAACGATTCACAAACAGCCTTTTGCACCTTCTCATTATTGTGGAAACGGCAACATCCCACATGTTGCTTCAGTGTTCCAAAATCAGTTCCTCCACGCATGCTGCATTCACACGTGTCTTTGACGTGCTGGACTGACTGACTGACTGACTGATGTGATCATAATCATGGATGTGTGATAATTTTCAAACTCTTTGCACCATTTTCTAGCAAGATGATCTGTACACCATGACCCTACACATTGTCAGTTAGTGCTGAATTTGAATGTGGAAACATATTTTGCTCACAATAACCAAATCGTAATATGACCTTCTTAACAAAATCAAGTTTCCAGTGTTGTTGCCATTACATGTTGTCTTATCCTCTTAATAGCATTTGACTGACTGACTCTTGTGCAATCTGTTGGATGTTACACCTACTAAAAGTGCTACCTTCTACCAGAAAATAAAACACATGGTGAACGCACAAGTTAAAGGCTCATAGCAACTGGTTTGGCTTGCAGCAGTTTCTGTCTCCTTGTCTCCTGTGATGTTAGCCACCTTTCTTATAGCTTGCATATATGAGCTAATCGCATCATCACGCAGCTCATTTTAACCCTAAAGATGGGAGCAGCATGTTTTTCCAAAACATGGGTAATAACCTACAACATCACATGGTGTCTGAACTAAGAACACAGCGGTCGGAATGTGATCTTTGACAACAAATGTGTGCTGTTTTGCATGGCTTGAGGTTGTCAGGTTTGTTAGTTTGCGTGTGATGGATTCAAACTTAGTTTCAAGAATGTCACACTGAGTCCAGCGGAAGGCCAGAAACGGCTAGTGTATTGAATAGCTGACGTTATTATTGCATGTAACTAATTTAGTATAGTATGTGAGTGTTTCCAGATCATGTATGATGCATTTGTCCCTCCATAAGTAAGAGCTGGATGTTCAGAGGAGCAGTGTTGTGTACTTTTGTCTTTAAGCCCCTGCATGCTGTGAGAGATGTATTGCTTTAGATGAGCTGTATTTGTGTGTGAGAAGATGACTGTCTTCATGTACTTTCATTGTACTTAACCCCATACAGCAGATCCCTTCTTGAGAAGCTAAGTGCTCTTCACCTAGTCAGAAAGTTCCATGCATTTTATGGAACTCAAAAGGTTAATTGCCATGTTCAGAACAGTCTGCCAGCTATCCCAATCCTGAGCAAGATTAGTCCAGTCCATGCCATCCCAGCCTACTTCTTTAAGATCCAGTTCTGTATTATTCACCCATCTATGCATAGATGTTTCAACTGGACTCTTCAGCGTTACATATCAAAAGCATATATATTTCTGTACTCCCCATATATGCCACATGCCCCCATGCCCATCTACACGTCTTGTCATGATTTTCGTTGTCCCTGCTGTTCATAATGTATTATGGTTTTGTTTTGTTAGAGCATTGTCGGGTTGGCTGTTCCTGTTGCTAGCAGCATACTGTGCCTGGAGACTTGAGACTTGCGATGTTACTAGCAAGGATAGACGTAGGTCCCGTTGTGTTGTGGTAGTCCAGCTCATTATGCTACCAACTGCGATGTGGAACCTGGTCAGTACTGCGCAAAGTATAAACGACAAACAGGGACTCCTTCTCATCAATCAGATTGTCTCTTGGTCAATGCTCGGTGAGTGTGCAGATTATGAGTTAACATGTGATTTGAGAGTTTTACAGCAGTGGTCATCTGGGTCATGACATTGTAGAGTCTTGTAGGTAGATGTCAGCATTTTAGAATAACCTGTTTGCTTATCATCTCTAGTGTAGGACATGTGAGGAGCATATGTTCATGACAAATGTGCTTACAGATCCCATCTCCAGCAGGAGTTTGTCACATCACGGCCAGTCACCAGTATGTTAACCCTTTAAAGACAGACTGTTTCTATTTTATATAATGATTCAGTGCATAATGTGAAGTAAACAGTCTCCACCTCAGTTATATAAAACCAATCAGTTGTTGCTGTGTAGGGAAGTACAACTTTAAAGATTAACTCTGACTGTTGTATGTAAGGTCTCAATTTATACCGTGCAGTAAATACTCTCTACCTTGTTTGTACAAAACCAGTCTGTGAATGGTGTATAAGGCAAAAGTTGCTGTTTCTTCTGAGGTCCGTACAAAACACATAAATGCAATGTGACCACTGTGTAGAATTCTTGAGTGTTAAACCTGGTGGAAATTACAGTAACTGCTAGGCTTTAATAGTTTAAGTGGGTTCCTTGTCGGCATGGCATGGCCTGCCGTGAAATAGATGTGGTATGTTTTCAGGTGGAGACACAGTTGATGGTGGTAATTACTGTATGTAGTTTATGACAATACCTGTACCTAGTTGTTGATGATATTGACTACCTAATTGATGACAATAATGGCTGTACCCAGTTGATGAAGTAATGACTGCCCAGTTGAAGACTACTGAATGTATAGTAGCCAGTTGATGAGACTGATGATGGTACTGAGTTGTTGATAATGCGTGTACTCAGTTGTTGACTCCAGTGGCTGTAGTTGAACACAGTAATGATTGTATCTATTTGGTGACAATAATGGCTGCACCAAATTGACAATAATGACCACTCATCTGACAAGAATAATGGCTGTACCAAGTTGATGAAAATAGTGACTGTCCAGTTGATGGCAATAATCACTACCTTGAGATCTGTGCCTTTCTGGGATATTATGCAGCATTGAGTAGTAATCCTGTACCACAATTTTGGGACAACGTATCAGTCCAGTCTTCATAGGTCAAGAATTCCAAGAAGAAGTCCTTTTCTTCGTGAACTTTTTGCATGGACTTCTTGACCCTTGAAGATGGGACTGATACATTGTCCCAAAATGTCAGTAAAGGATTACCGCTCAATGCTGTGTAATATCCTAGAAGAGCGCAGATCTCATCAACATCACAGCGGAAGCCTAACATCACAAATTAGTACCTTGTTGGTGACAGTAATGACTATCCAATCGATGACAATGGCTGTACCCACTTGATGACAGTACAGATTGTTCTCTTCCAGGACTGTCTCTGTTTCTACCTCTGCTCAGTTCACAGCGAGTGCTGTCACGTCTGTACAGTGTGGTGCTCTCGCTCATTGTGCCGTTCCTCCTGCTGTCAGCCAGTCATGAGGGTCTCTTCATATTAGCCCTCATCCTCAACATGTTCTGCTGGCTGCTGCTTGAGCTGCACAGTGCAGACTCGGCAGAGAAAACGGTGAGGTTGTAACAAGAATAGTTGTGATCATATGGCGTGTGTGGAGTCCATCGTTTGTTTTGTATGGCTGCCTCATTTATCAAAGAACATAAATTGCAAGTGTTGCAGGAGAGTAGAGACAAGTGTTGGTCAATATAAGGATGATGTAAGTGGGAAATTTAAAATAGGGCATAATGAAAAACTTAAGAGTCTAACAACAGTATGTCACACATGAAATCATTTAACGTATGGTTTTTTTTCCCATCTTCTCATGTGAAAATAATAATAATGAGAAGAAATTGTTAAAACAGTACGTACTGGGCACAGGATTGTTCCCCGTCCTTCGGATGAAAAAGAAGGTTAAGGCCTGCTCAGTTGGGCCGTGTATCTGATTCCCAGAAATTCAGAGTAGCTTTGCCTGTCAGGCCCAACTTAGGAGTTTCTGGCCATAGTCTGAGCATGAGGACTGGGATCGATTCCATTCACAATGTGTGATGTCTTCATCATTTTTTTAATTGTTTTAACTCAAGAATATAGACAAAATCCATGAATTAGTATTGTTGGGAGTGCTTGGTTTCTGTATTTTTTTGTTTTCTAGTATTCCAAAAAAGGACATCAGAACTTTTGGAAAACTGGATCTTCTTATGTGAGAAGGGGGGCACCTACTGAGGTGGGTGTGAGAGAAAGATCTATTCTCAGTCTCAGTCCTTATATAGAAAGAATTATTGCCACTCTGTGCCCACAGAGAAAGAGTTCCTGCCAATTTTTGAGCCTTGCAGAGCTGCTCTCTCTCTGCACTTCATAGAAGGAGCGACTCTGAATCCGCTCACCACCTCACATGAGGACAGAAACATACCCAGCTTGTGAAACACTGTGTTGTTTTGTGGAATACATATTGGACGTTAGGCAATTCTGGAAACTCAGTAATCCTGAATGTAACATACCGTTATCAGAATTATTTAGAATTGACTTATCTTAGTAGTGGTATGGTAGTGAAATGAAGGAGATTATGTTTGGGTAGACATGAAAATGAGAAATATATACAAAGTTTTCACTGAGAAAAGTAACCATTCATAAAGTAGAAGGGGAGATAACATTAAACTGGATTTCTTGTATGGGAAGAGAGTGTGTCAAGTGGACCTGGCTTAGTATCACATCCAGTGGTGGAATTTGGTATCAGCAATATTGAGGGTTTATGTTCTACCAGAGGATTAGTTTTTCAGTTTAATGTCGTATTGAGTCTTTATGTAGTACTATCAGAGGGTTAATTTAGTTACTTGTAATATTGGGACTTTGTTTTACCAGTATTAGTTGTTTAGTTTCTTGGAAATTGAGGCCTTACGTTCTGCAGCCACTTTCTTGCAATATTGAGATTTTACGCTTCGCTACCAGAACATTATTTAGTTTCTTCTGATGTTTGAGGCTTTGCATTCTATGACTAGACAGAAATTTAGTTTCTTGTTGTATTGATGCTTTATGTTCTGCTAACATACAATTAGTTACTTAGTTTCTTGCAGTACTGAGACATGACGTGTGACTAGCGTTACGTATTCAGTTTCTTGTAATATTGAGGCTTTGTATTCTATTTAACTAACAGAAGACATGAATTTGTAGTAAAATCACCTAATACAACTCAGAATTTTTTCTCTAACTGGGATACATTGCAACATGGAGTTCACCAAGGTTCAATTCTAGGGTGTCTTTTGTTCGTAATATATATAAATGACCTACCCCTGAGGATAAATTCTATATCAGAACCGTTATTACTTGCTGATGACGCTAGTGTCATAATTTCAGGCAGAAACTTCGAAGGTTTTGTTTCAGTTTCAAATTTAGATCTCTCTCTCATATGGTTAAGTTGTTTGCTGGTAATAAGTTAGTCCTAAACCTAAGTAAAACTAATAGAATGAAATTTATAGCAAATAATTCATCACATTCTACACTACATACTGCTTATAAAGAAAAGCCTATAGAGGAAATGGTAAACACAAAATTTCTTGGTTTACAAATTGATGACCACCTAGATGGGAAGAACCTTATTGAACAAATGATTTGCAAGTTACATGGAGCATGTCATGCCGTTTGGTTGATGGTCCATATCAGTAACATTAACCCTTTAAAGACGAAGCATATCTGCTTTATACAAGGAATCAGCGCCTACCGCGCTATAAAGACTCTCCACTTCGGTTATAAAAACCAGTCTCTTAATGTTTTATAAGGCAAACATTGCTGTTTGTTCTGAGATCCGTACAAAACACATAAACGCAATGTGGGCACCACGTAGAATTTTTTAATGTTAAACCTGGTCGTATGTAAAGTTACCGCTAGGCTTTAAAAGGTTAACACACTCAAATCAATTTACTATGCATACTTGCATTCTATTATAAACTATGGAATAATTTTTTGGGGTAACTCTTCTACCAGTGGGAAGATTTTCACTTTACAAAAGCATATTGTCAGAATTATGGGTGGTGCACAGCCCAGAACCTCATGTACAGGTCTGTTTAAACAGTTCAAGATTATACCTCTTCCATGCTAATATATATTTTCATTAATGAACTTCTTTGTCAATAATAAAGAAAATTTTCAAGTAAATTCATCAGTACACAGTATTAATATGAGGAATAAGCGCCATGTACGTGGACCAAATGCCGACCTATCATGTTTTAAAAAAAGTATATTCCGTGCTGGCATCAAAATTTTCAACAGTTTGCTACGTAGTCTGACAATCCTTAAGAATGAAAAGGCAAAATTTAAAGTAGCACTAAGAAAATGCTTACATACACACCTGTTACTGTGGAGATGAAATTCGTTTGTGTAAACATGACCTATAATACTGCTTTATAAAATGTGTATAGTATTTTACACTGTAAAAATTGTGTATATTTCTGTATTTGTGACTTGTTACAGTTTCTGTTGTCCTTGTGACACACTTATGGATCCATGGAATGTATGTGTGTATGTATGTATGTATGTATGTATGTATGTATGTATGTATGTATGTACGTATGTACGTCCATATAATAAACTCAACTGCTAGTTTCTTGCAATATTGAGGCTTTACATTCTGGTACCATGAAGTGACTTAGTTTCTTGCAGTATTGAGGCTTTTTACATTATGCTGCCAGGCAGTTGGTTATTCAGTTTCATGTAATGCTTATGCCTGCCTGTCTTAAAACTGAAATTTCAGCACATGACTAAATTAATTACCTTTCTGTTTCAGCTGTTTGACTTCACATTTAGACCCTCAGCACACAAGGGTTTTGAACGGCCTCTTTCGTCACAGGATTTCCGTAGAGCATATTTCTTTGTATCCTTTCAAATGTGTATAATTGTCTGCTTTGTTACATGGTGTTTCTGAATGCTTCAGTTTAACAGTGTTGACAATCTCTGAAGTTTAATGTAGTTCCATGGCTGTGCATATTTGACAGGCTACGTTAATGTACGGTTTTACATGTGAGTCTTTTAGACTGTTGTTGCCATTTCTTGGTATATTTTAGAAGTATATAGTAGTTAGGCCGGGAATCCATATAGGTGTAAGGTAAATTTTTGCTTCATACTTCCTTCACTGGGGACACGTGATGGTACAGTTGGTTGAGGCACTCTGCTGCAAGCTGGAAGATCGCGGGTTTGATTCCCGATGGGGTCACTGGGATTTTTCATTGCCATAATCCTTCAGGCCACACTATGGCCCTGGGGCCAACTCATCCTCTAATGGAAATGAGTACCAGGAATATTTCCTGGGGTGTAAAGGTGGCTGGTGCATGGGGCTGACAAACCTGCCACCTTCATGTGCTGATTGTCTTGAAATCCGGGACCTTCAACCTCCTGGAACCCTCAGGGCCTGTCCAGGCCTGTACAGGGATTGTGTTACCTAGCATTTCCTGCACTGTGAGTGATAGTGGAAGTGAGAATGTACTTTTAGTCTGAACATGCTTACACATCCAGTCTAGAAGAGAGAAGGGGGTGGAGGGTTTCTAGATCATCACATCCGGTCACCAATGTGTTAAAAAGCTCAGTCTAGTAATAGGAATTTTTTTTCATTAAGGTTGTGTCAGCGAAGGGTGTAATTTCTTACCCCTGTTTCGTATGAGTTCGTGACTGACTGACTGTGAAGCACAGTCACTCTTGAGAAGCTCAGTTCCTTAGTTAGTCAAGAAACTGGCCACATTTTACGGAATCCAAAGGTTCATTACCACGTGGATATGAACCCACAATTCATCCCAGGCCTGGGCCAGTTGAATGAAGTCCATGTCCTCCCTTCTTATTTCTGTAAAATCCAGTTCAGTATTGTCCTTCCATCTATGGCTAGATTTTCCAAGTTGTATCTTTCCTTTGGGGTTCACAACCAAATCCCTGTGTGTGTTTCTCTTCCCCCTCATGCATTCTACCTGACCCATTTATCCTTCCTGCCATGTGTAATTGTTGGCAGATACTTTATATTATGCAAGGGATTTTAGGTTCTCACAGCACTGTTTCTGAGAAGTCAAGTCTTCTGGGCTATAATGCTGTGTCAGTGGGTGAGTTGTACGTGATGTTATAAAGGAACATAGTGCCTTTGTCTTCAATGGTGAAACAGAAGTCCCCGAAGAATAAACTTCTGTTTGACCCTTGAAATGTCTGGAACCGCTAACCCAATGACACAGCGTCACATCCCAGGAGACCTGAATCGTTTGAAGTACATTATTCATAATTATTGTGCATTTTCTGTGTATTTTTTCTGATAAGCATAATTATTAGGGATGAATTTTATAAGCTACAGCTTCACTGTAACAATCTCATGTCTCAGAAACTTGAAGACAGAATTTTCACTTGGGGAGGCCCTGCAGTCAATCCCTCAAGGGGTTTATCGTTTAGAGTCTGTCTGTGCCTTTTCTGAGTACTTCCGTTTTTCTCTGCCCAGCAACATTGCTCCATACTTACTTATCAGCACACCAAACACATGAATGAATGATTAGCTGGTACATTACATAACGTTGGTCAGCAGCTGGGACTTCACCTGTGACCCAGCATGTGTCTGGAGACTTGGTAAATAAGCTGACATTAATTCCCGTCTTCCTGACACAACACATATGTACTAAATTTAAAATAATTAAAAAAGGTTACACAAAATTTTTCAAAGAAGGGCTGTAACAAATGATTGCAGACAGAATTTAAGTCTTATACAGTGATATGCAAATAAAAACTACATGTGATACAACACTAGAAACCACAACGGAGTGAATAGATGTGCCAAACACATGTGGAACTGGCTGTGGCATAGATGATACTGGTGATGATGTCTGATCAAAGTATATTCAGTTGTTTAACCACATGCTATACAGAACATGAACATTCCCTACACTAGAGTCTGTGTTTTCCCTGTTTTTATAATGTGATGCTATTGTGTCTAGTAACTATATCTTTATCTAAGTTTAACAAAAGTAGTTTTTTGGTTATAAGTTTTCTAATATATTATACACATTTTTGTCTGAATAAGTCACCAACAGCAGTGCAGTACTGTGTAAAAGGAGTTCTAGTTGCAGACGAGATGTGACCCAGAAAAATTACATTCAATAGAAATCTCCACATACCACCTGCATAAAAGTCTGTGGTCCACAGATAACAGTTTGGCACATGCTGTTACATGAGAATTGAGGCTGTCATGTTGGTGAAAACTAAAACTGTCATGTTCTTGATTATGGCACCATGTATATTTATACCTGGTTAGCATTGTTTTGGAGGAGTATGTTGTATCCATCATCAGGGTGGGTAGAGGCAACAGGTTTCTTCAGAATGTTTGTAACAGACTGCAGAACCACAGAGTCTTAAACCCAGAAGACTGCAGTCATGGCTTTATAAGATTCAAGATCTTCGTGGCATTGGAGTTTTGTTTTGTGATCACATGTTTTGGTCTAGAAGATGGGTAGCCATTTTTCAGAACATCATGCTCCCTTCATGACTAGAAGGTCACAGTATGAATGTCTCTAACATTGTGGTCTAGAATAGTGGCATAACGACCTATGACCAACGGGTCAGAAGGTGATCCACCAGCATGACTTAAACGACCCACAGTGAATAATTTTAACTCACTATAAAAAAGTTACTAAAAGTTTCCCCCAAAGCTGCTGTGGCCCATCAAACAAATCTGAAGACTGGGGTTTGGTCCACCATAAAATCACTTGTTTGTCCACTTTGAGCCTAGAAGATTGGGCAACAACATTTTGAAAAAACATAACTTCTCCATCTCCAAAAGGTCACAGTGTGAATGGTTATGACATGTTTTAGTCTAGTAGATCGGTACCAACATTTTTGAAAAACATACTTGCTCCATCCCCTGACTTTCACAGTAAGAATGTTCTCCACCTTGAAAACCTCAAATGTTACCCAGTAAACTGTGACCACTGTTATCAGTGCTTTAAGCCATGACAAAAACCAGAAAGAAGAATCTCTGTCTCAAACAAAACCAATAGAAACAAGAACAGTAAAGAGCAAAAAGCAGTGCAACAGTCCAGCATCTGACACTATTGAAGCTCAGAAGCAATCTCACCATGTCGGTGAAAATACAGATTGTAACAGCGACCCAGTGATACACACCATAATTCGCTAACGAGCAAACCATTGCATTTGTAAGAGCAATATAGTGTTTGTATTAAGGACATCTTGCCAGAAGATGGCATTGAAGCCAGAACTAGCATGAAAAGTTATTTGTTACACTAGACACGTAAGTGTGTTGTATAGGACATTAATAGTCATTCAGTAAAACCATTTCTTATACAATAAAATTGCTGTATTCTAAATCCAGTGTGTGCAGTCAAACTGATTTAGAATGTGTCATTATAACTGAGGCATGTAACATTATGGTTAACAGTTAGGAATTAATTGGTGCCACGGAATATCTGACGCTGTAGGTGAGGTGTCGTATGAACCGATGTTGTTATAACCAGGTTCGATGGTATTTGTTAACATGGTAATAATAAGACACTAAATGAAAATATTTGTCCTTAATGAGTATGTCAGTTGTTCTACATAATTGTCTCCTTCTTTGGGACAGGCAACATTGCAAGCATCAATTCATTCGATCCAACTTGGGTGCGCTGCTTCCTGACAGTATTTTCCCCGTTTGTTATGACGCTGTTAATCTTGTGGAAGATAATGATTCCCTTTCTGTCTGTGACTTGTACCTTTCGTGCTCTTAACATAATTGTGCAGGTGAAAAGCTGCTGATTTTATAGATGGTTAAATTAAAAGATTGTTTCCTACACAAAAGACACAAAGCTGAATTTTTTAAGCAGTTTTTCTGACATTCATAAAGCAAGTGCATGTAAGGAAGGTATGGATCTGTGCATGATATTATAGTCCTGATTATGTTAATGCAGTTTGGTATTTGGTGCGTACATTTATCATCTGCGATGTGACGTGAGTTGTCCAGTAGAAATTGACCAGCATGTTGGAGAAAGTGCATCTTCCGGCTACCCTGGCAATGGCGTTTTACATAGAATAGCACCAGAACTACAATAATCTAAAATCTACACATAATTTAGTTTCTAAACTGGACTTATTTCTTCATAACAACTGTATTTACTTTCTAACTAATTTTGTACTGTTCAAAGTAGTCTCCTTGGTACCGTATAGAGTGAGCCCAGTGATTGTGTCGTCATTTGAAGCATGTTTTCAAGTGCACTGTTTGAAATTTCGCAAGTGAATCCTACAGTTGTGCATCAGTTGTAGTGATATCATGAAATCTTGTTCCGTTTAATTTCTTCTTGAGTTCTGGGGAAAGAAGGAAGTTACACATTTAATTCTGGGTTTCTTTCCAGCCTCTCATGAAGGTCCTAGCATGTGTTGACACAGTTTTCCTTCTTGTCACAGATCAGGACACATATTTGGTGGCAACCCAACACATGTTCATATTGTGTTTCAGAATTCTGTCAACTAACCTAAATCAAGTTCCCACATGTTTGCAACTCTACGGATAGTGATTCATCTGTTTTCAAGGACAATTTCTTTCACTCATCCAATATTTTTATCTGTTTTGCTCATTGATGGATGTCCTAACTCACTCTAATCTTCAACAGAGGTCACACTGCTCTTGAACATGGAAAGCCACCCGAAAACTTGCATTCTACCTGTTGTATGCTCCCCGCAGGCTACTTTCAGTGTTTTGGATGTTTGGCATTAAAGCATATTTGATGTAGACATGCTGTTCTTTGAGGTCTGCCATTTTCTAGGTATGCTGAAGTCACACATGGCACAACACACACTTGTGCATGACAAAACATTATTCAACATTCACACATGCTACAGCTTCATTCATTATTTTAACATTCAAAGACAGGCTGTTCGGCCTTGGTTAAATTGTTGTACCTATTTTAGGCTAAACCTTCTGCTGCTAAATGTTAATGCTGTAAGCTTTCTAAATCTTATACTGTAATTTTTAACCCTGTGGCACAGAAAGACGACTTTATTCACACAACTTGATGTGTTGTCAGCCAAGAATATGCAAAGTAATGGGCAGCCATTTAAATCCTGGTCTTTTGCAGAGTACACTGGGCACTTACTTCTGGTGCCAAAGTGTTAATTGAAACCATCAGCCTGATTTTGAACTTCATGATGCCCCTGAAGATGGCCACGTAGCACAGATGTGTTGGGCAGATCATTGTATTT
Organism: Coptotermes formosanus; assembly: GCA_013340265.1. Classification (NCBI taxonomy): domain Eukaryota; kingdom Metazoa; phylum Arthropoda; class Insecta; order Blattodea; family Rhinotermitidae; genus Coptotermes; species Coptotermes formosanus. The sequence goes on along the minus strand of BLKM01000867.1, from coordinate 798,574 downwards.
TGGTTATACCTGGTGGGCAACATAAGTAAAATATTTTGAAAATAATGCAGTGGAATGGATGATAATATTAAAGTAACTTCTGTTATATGTGAATGTTATGGTACAAACAGTTGGTACGTGACATAAAATGTACTTTTAAGTACAATCTACAACTTCTGTAAACATTTTTTGAGGGCCATACAATGTGGTTAGTCAGCAGCCTGTCTGTGCAGAGGCCTAGGTTTGGTCCCAGGGCAGGCCATTTGGAATTTCGGTAGACAAAGTGTCACTAGAACAGGTTTTCCTCCAAGTAATGTAGTTTCTCCACAATAGTACTACACCAGTGCTTCATGCTCGTGTTTCATTCATCTACCACCAGTGCTATGTATAGTAACTGATGGTATCATGAAAGAAAACATTTAAAAAAAGTCCAGCATGGTTATGTATATTTAATTAAATACAAGTATAAACATGATCCAGGATAGCTGGTGGTGTGGTGACTAAGCTGTAGGCTAGACAGTCAAGACACTGGGGTCTGACTTTGTCTTTGGCGTAATGCTACCAGAACATGAAGCTGACCACTCAACACTCTTCTAGTGCAGAGTTCACAAGTGCATGGCACTGTGCTTCCATTCACATGTGTCTTCATGGTGTGATGCTTAATTAATCCGTGGCATCAGAATTAAATGCTTGGTGGGAGAAGCAAAGACCAGAATTAAAATGAGAGCGGCATAAGAAATGGCATTAGATGCCACTACCTCAACCTAACACAGGGTGTTACAAACACCTCACTGCATGATGGGTAAGGCTGACATTAGGCGCAAAAGGTTTAAAGACAGGAAAATGTTTACCTTTCACTTGTGGTTTAGCTTTTGCTCTGAACCGGATTTGAAGGCTTGTATTCCTCACATTCATACCTTTGCTTTTGGTGACATTGTTTATATATGATTTTGTTTTGTTTCCTCCAGGCACCTACAGGGAAGCTGTTTTTTATTGTCCTTATATTCAGTGATGCGATGGGTCTCCATTTCCTTCACCTGGTCACTAATCGTGGCAGTTGGCTTGACATTGGCACGTCCATCAGTCACTATGTCATTGTGCAGACCACCGTGTTGTTCTTGGTTCTGCTGTATGGACTGGCACGTGTTCTTACCAGCTTCTCACTCTGGTCACTACAGGAAGCATTGGGATGCTGTCACCTCCCGAGAAACAAGCATGAAAAATCTCGTGTTTCACTAGAACTGGGTGACAAAAACGTTGGTGAGCTAGTGGATAAAATTGATGTTACAAAATATAAACGTCATTCAGACTAGTGGTGCTTTATTCCATGCTCCTGGTTTTGATTTTGCTGCATTTCATGTAACAGTTCCTGGCTGATACTCTGTGGCTTCGTTTATGAAAATCCATTTCTAATTGCACTGCCATAGGTGTAAGAGTTACTCTTTTGCTGGTGTACAGTTACTGTTTTACAGCTGTAAAAGCTACACTTCTGCAGCTGTACAGTTCGCTTTTCTTCAGCTGTAAAATTGAAATTTCTGCAGCTGTATAGTTTACATATATATGACTGTAAAAGTTACTCTTCTGCAGCTGTACAGTTACTGTTCTCCAGCTGTAAAAGTTACCCTTCTGCAGTGGTATATTTTGCTGTTCTACAGCTGTAAAAGTTACTCCTCTGCAGCGGTACAGTTTGCTGTTCTACAGCATAAATTTACTCTTACGCAGCTTTACAGTTACTGTTCTGCAGCTGTAAAGTTACTCTTCTGCAGCTGTACAGTATGCTTTTCTACAGCTCTGGAAGTTATGCTTTTGTAGGTATACTGTTACGGGTCAACAGCTGTAAAGGGTACGCTTCTGCAGCCGTACATTTTGCTGTTCTACAGCTGTAATACTGTTCAACAGCTGTTAAAGTTGGTCTTATGCAACTCTATGTATTACTGATTTACAACTGTAAAATTTACTGTTCTTTGGCTCTGTGAGTTACTGTTACACATATGTAAATGCTACTTTTATGCAGTTGTAAAGGTTAACATCCTGCAGCTCTAAAGGCAGCTATTCTACAGCTGTAAAAGTTTCTGTTTTACAGACAGAATAGTTACTCTGCTGCGGCTATAAAACTTACAGTTCTACAACTGTGAATCTTAACTGTTTTATAGATGTCAGGTTTACTGTTCTGCAGCTGTAAAGGTTCCTGTTTGATACCTGTAAGGTTGCTGTTCTACAGCTGCTGTCATTTGACATTTGATTCCTTTTTAGGGACAAAACAGTCTGAATGTAACAGGTCAAGTCAATTATGATTATGTTTCCTCTCATTACTTACCAACCTGAAGATACGGGTGATTAGTGACAACATAGATTATTTCACGTTCCCTTATGTCCAGTGGTGGCCCTAGACTGGCTGCCAGAAACCAGTGCCCTAGGTGGCCCATGCCCTCAGTACCACCACACCCCCAAAGGTGGATCGCATGTCAAGTAAAATGCATTAATATGTTAATTAAAATGTTGTTATTACAAATTATCATAATGGAATTAGAACAATTTTAAATTTTTAACTCATTGTTTTACCTTGAATTTGGTGCCTCTTTGGCCAGTTAATATGTCTGTGTGGACAGGCAACGTCTACTTATGTATTATATTTAGTTGTGCATGTTCTGTATGATGTCATGACGTCACTTCAGTTTTAATACGGTGTGAAGTTGGCATAGCTGATGCAAGTAGTGCCCGGGCTTTGGGCTGGATGACCAGAAAATCTGGGACTGATTTCCGTGAGAGGCAGGGGACTATTCTCATCACCACTGCATCAATACTGGCCTTGGGACACATAGCCACCTGTCCACTGTGCTTGTTCTGAGGGTGGCTGGTGTGTGAAACTGACAACTCGCCTCACTCTAGTGCCAGTATGAAGAACGCGTGGAGCTGTACATCCACTCCCCCATGTGGTGGTATGCTTGTTCAAACTCAGGGATAATTTTACCAAACTATCACATTTATTATAAAGGTGTTAATTTTTGTATGTTATAAATAAACGTCAGTCCATCTAGTGTTGATATTAAGAATGAGTGGAACTCTACCCTCACTTCTGCATGTACCTTCATGGTGTGCAAAGGGACAAATTTACTGTAACCTTGTTGTAAATGAGCATGACGTTAATAATTAAGTTCATACTGTGTGATATGCATTAGTGTAGGAGTTCTTGGTAAAGCTACTGCTGCTTTACTGGTCTGTGTCTGAGGACTGGGAACCATGGTAGTGTAAGATGCGTACACTGTGACCCTTTTGTTAGTTTGATTTATTATGTGGTTATTGAGTTTTATATACAAAGTTGGGTGTTAGGTTCCCTTCCATTAAGATAGAGAACTTTGTTATTATGAACTGCTACCTTCCGAGTGAGATGTTGCTACGTATTACAAAGTGATTACATCAAAATTTTGAACCTTATCTTGCAGTTGTCATCCTTATAGGTTATGTGCCAAATGTAATTACTTCTGTGAGAGTACTGTGTAAATATTTGCTGTGATGTTTAAGTTAACCATTAGTTGACATTATCCCTTCCATACCCTCTAAAGCACATTGTTAGCTATAAATAAACACCTCCTTTAACATTAAGAAAATATATGTCTTGCCCAAATGTGTTTGTGTGTTTTTTATGATTCTCAGAATAAACAGTGGTTCTTTCTGTGAACAGCATTAAATGCTTGGTGTTTGTAGAGAACAAATTGTGTTTTCTGTGAGGTAAGAGCCTACTGAACGATTTTTTATGTGTATACTCAAACACATATATACATACACTGACAACAGTAAAAGCAGAAACTAGTTATGTTTAATGATATTGTCATAAGATTCGTATGGTGAATGCTACTGTGTTCTAGATTACAGTTAAACATGTCTGCGAAGACTCCCACTTACACAGCTAGTTACATAGCCAAGTAGTATTTCTTACTAGCATGACTATGGTAATACAGTTAAGTAATGTTTATGTTAACAGGACTATTCCTGGCTACATGTTTTGGCTATAGTTGTCCATCATCAAGCCTATTACAGAATAACAGAGTTCGGTATCTTAAAGGAAGACCTTCATTAACTGCAATGTAACAATGGTTAGATTTTGTAGGAAATAGCGAAGCAGAATATATTTTGTAGAAAATAGCAAAGCAGAATCCAAGGCAACGGTCTGTTAATCTGTATCATCCGTGTACATATCACAGATTACTGTGCGTAGAATTGGGAAATAAAGCTCTCACTAATGGTGTTACTTTAAGCCATTGAACTGATAGGGTTGATTGTGGCTAAATATAGCTGAAACATGTAGCTAAAAACAGTCCTGATAATGTGTGACTGTATTACCATAATCATGTTAATAATAAATATTATTGACTATCTAAATAGTTGTGTAAGTTGGTTTTTCATAGATCTATTTAACCCCTTAAAGATGAAATGTATTCTGTTGTATATAAGGACTCGGTGCATACTGCACCGTAAACACTCTCCACTCGGTTATAAAAACCGATCCGGTAATGCTGTATAGGGAAATAATCACCATTTGTTCCAAGTTCCATACCAACTGTAGAGCAAAATGTGAGCACCACGTAGAATTGTTGAATATTAAACCTGCTGGTACATAAAGTAACCGCTAGGCTTTAAAAGGTTAACAGTTAACAGCATCTTGTTTATAACAGTATTTTTTTAAAATAAGACTGCATTGTTTTTACCGTGTATTTGTAGCCATGTATTTGCGTCCTTTTGACTGAACTGTCATGCGTGTATATGCTCTGTTCTCATAGTATCACGTGTAAAGCCATTGAAGCTTCCAGTTGTATTACACCAGACTCCTTGATAAGGACTCTGATGGAACATAACATACGGGAAACATATTAAAGATAGTTGGGTGTTCCCAACGACAGTTTACATGGTTGCTTTTTAATTTTTATGATTAAGTAGGATATACACAATAGATTATGAGATTTGCCTATAACTTCTATCAAGCTAAGAGATTGTGAATAGTCGGTGAAGGTGTGGCTTCTTAATAGCCCCCTAGGGCTATAATATATGTATAAATGGATGAATTGAAGGGTTTTGTATGGAAATCATAGGTAAAGACCAGCGGATTGGTGTGTGAATATTGAGTTAACTCTGCTGTGTGGAGGGGTTGCGGCTAGTACATGTATGTTGCTGTATTATGATTTAAAAACCCAGGAGCATTGTGAGTCACTGTTAAGCAGGATGATCAAGAAAACTGAGTTCTTTGAACTGAATGCAGGACAAAATCACAAGCTGAAGATAACTAATAAATCTTTTGATAATGTGGCAAAATTCAAATGCATGGAAATGACACTAAGAAATCAAACTTGCATGCACGAAGAAATTAAGAGCATATTATATTCAGAGAGTGGCTGCTACCGTTTGGTCCAGAATCTGCTGCTTTCCCATTGGCTCTCTATGAATGTAAACATTAGAACATACAGAACTGCATGTTGTTTTATATCAGTGTGAAACTTGGTGTGTTGCATTAAAGGAAGAACATAGGTTGAGGGTGTTTAAGAATATGGTGCTGATGAGGGTATTTGGGCTTTAGAGGAAGCAAATAACAGGAGACTGGAGAAAACTTCATAATGATGTTCTTGATGATTTTTACCCTTCACCAAATACCATTTGGGTGACAAATTAAAGAGAATGGATATAAGCAGGGCATGTGGCGCATATTGAGGCAAAGAGAAATGCATACAAAGTTCTTGTGGGGAAACGAGAATGTAAGAGATCATTTGGAAGACTAGGTGTAGATGGGAGAATAATATTAAAATAGATCTTAAAGAAATTTGATGGAACTGTGTTGACTGGATTGATCTGGCTCAGGATAGGGACAAGTGGTGGGCTGGTTTGAACATGATACTGAGCCTTCAGGGTCTACAAAATGCGGGGAATTTCTTGACTAGCTGAGGCACTGCTAGCTTCTGAAAAAGCTCCATACAGTTAATTAGTCAGTGAGTTAGTTGCCTGTGTAACCGTGCCCACTTCCTGGTTTCTGTCAAGTTCGTAGGTTTGTTTTGACTGAGTTAACCTTTTAAAGCCTAGCAGTAACTTTACACACGACCAGGTTTAACATTGAAAAATTCTACATGGTGCCCACATTGCATTTGTGTGTTTTGTGTGACTCTCAGAACAATCAGCAACTTTTGCCGTATAAAACATTAAGAGATTGGTTTTTATAACCGAAGTGGAGAGTGTTTACAGCGCGGTACGCACTGAGTCCTTAAATTAAACAGATACGTTTCATCTTTAAAGGGTTAATCATGTTTTTTATATCATTAGGAGTTTCGGAACCAACGCACTTCTGCATAACATGTTTGCTGGGTCAGCTCAATGTATACCAGTTCCCAGTTTGGTAATTTCTCCCCAGACCAACTGCGAATACACTCATGCTGTATGTTGTTTGAATGTGTGAATTTTTGGACGTGTTCAAAGTATGGTTAATGAAAATGTAGTAAACCTTTTTCTTTTCCTAGGAAAAATTGAAAGTACAACAACAAAACTGGTAAAAACAGAAACAGTGACAAAAATAATGTGGGCTTGAGAGTGCATCTGTGTTATACCTTGACATTTACCTTTTGCTACCACAACCATGACACAAGGAATGAAGAGCAGGTTGGGGGAGCAATGCCTGCTGTGAAGGTACGTAAATCTTCAGAGGCCCTTCAATAACCTCACAGCCCCCTTGGAATACAAATATAGGTTGACAGAAGTCCACAGCTCATAGGTTGGGAACCACTGATTTAGTGCACCAGTTACGTGTATTCAGGGCTGTTCTGTAGCGATGTGTACCAGAATTTACATTCTGTGTTATAATATCCCTCTATAGCTGTAATGTAGGGGCAGATCGATTGTAGTGATATCTGCAGAAATTGTGGGTAGAGACACTGTAGAGTAGCGCATGACTGTTATGTTAGTGCCATAACCTGGCAGGACCATAGGCAGTTGCTTATAAACACATTATGCAGGATTGTTGTTAAATTCTAGTCTGTGTAGACTAAGTTGTTACATTGTCAGTCTGGAATCTGCTGTTGGATGTGGTTAAGAATCCTAGACTTTAGCAGTATATTTATCACCTATAAGTGTGCCTCATAAATACATAACATGCAGCATACAGGTTTCGTCTTATGCACAAAATTTCAGCTAAAGTGAATTTTGCATACTGCAGTTACATATAAACATATCAGTTCAGTGTTTCTTTGTTAAAGGGTCTAAATCTCCAAAATTAATGTTTTTAAAATTAATTGAATCAGATAACTTTGAATGAAGGTTAAAAGTAGAGGAACGAAAGAAATTACAAAAATTTTAAATTGTTTGACTACTTTTGGGGACACAATTGAGGAACTTAATGAGTATTTTTAAAGACACACATGTCCAGTTTTGACAAGGATTCTGTTTTTATTACACAACACTTGGGGATGAACACATGTGAAACATAAAGTAGCAACTATGTAACGTACAGTACCAGAACAGGCATAGATCTGTGTGTATCCATTCACCCCATCAGCAAGTATAGACCTGTGTGTACCCATTAACCCTAAAAGTTGTACCCAATACTGAAGGTCCACCTTATGCACGTTTCCCCATAAATAACTTAGTGTGTGTGAAAGTGAACTGAACATAGGCATACATGTTTTGAACAAGTGCCTCAGTCACAATGTAAGTCAGGGAATATATGTGGCTGCAATAGCAAATTGCCAATACATGTGTGCCATGTGCCCTAAATGCAATTTATAATTAACATAAATTTAATAATTATTGTTTATTTTGTTTTATTTAGAAATATATTGCCTGTTGCAGTTTGTTGCAATCATTAAATAAAAAATTATATCATCGATACTTTTTTTATTTTCTCTGTAGTCATACATTCCTAACCAATAGGGTCAGATGACGTCATGTTTGGATTAAGCATTCTGAATACAACTGTGATAATTCTGCAGTCGAAGATTAAAACTGAGAAACAGAAACTCAAATGAAAAATTCCTGTGGTTGAAGCAAAACATGCAACTAATTCCATGGAGCAGAGCCCATCTTCAGAAGCTAGTTGAGAAATTCCCTGAACTTTAATGAACCCTAAGATTCATTACTGTGTTCATACATCCTGCCATGGTCCCTACCCTGATCCAGATGGATCCAATCCACACACTTCCATCCAGTTTCTTTAAGATCCATTCTAATATTATCCTCCCGTCTATGCATAGGTCTTCCAAGTGTTCTCTGCCTTTGAGGTTTTCCAGAAACCCTGTATGCATATCTTTCTCACCCATGCATGCAACATGCCTTGCCAAGCCCACCCTAATAATATGTGGTGATGAGTATAAATCAAACTGTTCAGGCAGTTTTCTGCAGTCTCCTGTTAGGCCCAATGTCTTTTTCAGACCGTATGCTTGAACACCCGAAGTTGCGTTCTTTCCTTAACGTGATACACCAAGTTGCACACACATAAACAACAGGCAACGTTATACTCGTAGTTCCGTGTATGGTCATGTTTATCTTCTAGATTGCAAACCGTAAGACGAGGCAGTGTGTTTAACGGAAGTGTTAAATGGTTTGCCTATAAAACAGGGGGGCTTCGTCCTTGGTTGTCTCAGCTGTGAGCACAGGAAATGGCATTTTCTTGCTTCTTGTAACCACTGGCGTAACTTGGCTAGCAACACGGGGGGGGGGGGGGGGGGG
>BLKM01000867.1:612049-785456 GCA_013340265.1 Coptotermes formosanus | reverse complement strand
TAACATTCCACCTTGCTACATCCTCATCTTCACTTGAATGGTGCTCTTATCAGAAGGACAAGCGGGCGAATCTTTGGAAACTTCAAAGCAAGGTTATTCTTTTGGGCAGAGGAGTGCTTTTCTGTTAGTCTTTGAAGGATTAAGGAAATATGTGTTTGCTGGCTCGACCAGGATCTTACAGTGTTGCAAGGATGCCTCTAAGCATTTTCTTGGAAGAACTGTGGAGAATACAGGGTAATGTTCTCTGAGTTAAGAACCGAATAAGACCTGGGATCGCTGCTGTGTGTGTCTTTCCGTCTGAGTGTGTTCAATCCAAATCTGATCCTCACAGTTAGTTTTCCTTTCATAAATTTTCACATTATGCTTTCATCTACTTTTCAATCACTCTAGTGCCTTTTCTTGTAAATTATTCAACGGTTGTGGCATGCGTTTCGTGTATCGCACGTGCTTTCTGCAACTCCAGACCATCTCAGCCTCCTCGGCTTAATTTTTTGTCTATACTGATTAAAAAAAGTGTAACTCTGTAGCTCCCCTTTGTGTGATTGCTTCTTCCTCTTTTATTTAGTCTCGTCCTTGTTCATACATTCTTCCCAGCACTTTCAAACAGCATAGCGTTCTGTCTTGTTCACAGCTGCACGGAGGCACTGAACAGATTTGTGAGGAGCAGATCTGTTCCCGAAAAGCTGAGACTAGCTTAATAATTTGACGAAATTCCCCAAATTATGGGACCCGAGGACCCGAGATTTTATTACCATGTGCGGTACTGAACCACATGCTGAACCAGATGAATACAGCAGGTATCATTACCATTGGCGCATCCAGGGGGGAGGGGCTGCAGCCCGGTGATCCCCCCCCCCCCCCCTTACAGAGAAATTTAAAAACACAAACTTTGTAGACACGATGCAGTCAAAGGATTTACGTGGTTTCCCCTTAAGCCGAAATCAGCCACTAAAATCGGCTGTGGCTAGCAGGTACATGGAAATATTGAAAAAGATAACAAAAACCTACGAATATGTAGATATTTTATTTTTCAGTTAGTTTTAATTTTTCCTGTAACCTAACTAGATGACGGCTTGGTGGTCTTGACGTAATTTTCGTAAAGTAGTTTTTAAAATCAAATACAATTTATATATAGCTTCATGGTCCCCCCCCCCCCCGCAAATCTGGGTGCGCCTATGATCATTACAGCGTATCTGTTTAAAGTCCATTTAAATATTATTCTCCAATCCAGTTCTTCCACATACCTCAATCTTTATATTTAACGAAATCAATTATGTCTTTTTTTGAACATCCTGTATTAAAAGTGCATGTCAGGTTTTGATGCGGAAATTTAAACTGTCTGATAACGTCAGTTATGTCCCTTCCTATAGAGGGGGAAGATCAACTTTCTCCTAACGGTGAGATAAGATTCCATTTGGTACATTGTACAGTTCCCACAAAAAGTGTTTTACCTATCAGAACTTAGGAGATGTTGAAGAAAAGGTTGGTAGCATCTGCTGAGCCTTATATCTGGAAGGTATCGGTCTGGTTATTCAGTGTGACCTTCAGTAGAATTCAAAGGCCGCCATATGTTTAACGTTTAGTTTTTAAATGACTTTAAGGTCACTCACATTCATTCAGTTGAAGAATGCGTGAACCTTTACCTCCACTCTTCCTTAAGTCTTAATAATGCTTAAGTACACGGACACATCCGCTCATGTCGTCTGCTAAGCGAGACACATGAACTGTCGTAACAAAACGCTAATAAACGTATATTTCTCCCTGTTACTTGTTTAGGCGTGGAACGGGGGGCGTAAAGCTCTATGCATTCTGTGACGAGGTACGATATACAGTTGAGTGCCAACTGCGCGCTCCGGCTGATTTAAACCTGAGAAAAAATTATAGATAAGTCTACTCTTTGTTTCGTCAAATACAATTATACAGTAGTTTGGTGGTTACAATATTTTAGCTACCGACAATTTAATTATATGGCCGATCCCAGTGGCCGCGCGGTCTAAGGCGTAGGTCTGCGGCCGAGCGCTTGCTGGGATCGTGGGTTCGAATCCCAGCTGAGGTTTGAATATTTATCTCTTGTGAGTGTGTGTTGTCAGGTAGAGGTCTCTGCGACGGGCCGATCCCTCGTCCAGAGAAGTCCTACCGAATGTGGTGTGTGATCAAGTGAAAAATCAAAACCTTCTACACATACTGTGAACAAGTAGGAAGAAGAGGGAAGGACTACAAAATAAAATTTTTTTTTACTAATTTATTTATTTATTTATTGGTTATACAATTATACATCAGTTTTGTGGGTTACAGTATTTTAGCTACTGAAGTTCACTTATTTATTTATTTACTTATTTATTTTGATATTAATTTATTTATTTATTTATTAGCTTATTTAGCGACATTTGCAATATCTCATACTACGTGGCAATAGACGATAGGACAAGGAGCAGGAAGTTTTAACGTCTGTGGAAGGAAACGTTGTCTGTTTACTTCGAGGTGTAGGCCTAGTCAGAACATTTAGCCGGGAAGACCGAGGGAAACCACTAAATTCGCCATCAAAATAGCCGAGGCTGACAATCCGGTAACCTGCTTAAGAAATAAGACTAAGCTGCAGTATTCTGCCTTCAGTTCCTTCAGAAAAAAAAAGCCAGCTTCATTAAATGGTCTGTCGTGATTTTTTCATGAAATCCGTTTCTATCCATTTCGTCCTGCCGATGAAGATTTTTAGTTTTGAACACTGTGTATCATCTACAGAGGTTAAGTAGTGTCGACTGCATTCGGACAGCGATCAGAGAGCTGATTAGGGGACGGTACAGTCGCCTGTAGTAGCTGAGAAAACCACGACAAACTCCCCAAGTTAAGTAATCCAATCGAGGATAATGTTGTCTGGAATGTTACTTCGTGTAATTTGGTACCTATATGCCTAAGATTTGAAGGAACTTGCTGCCTGCATCTTCAGGGTACTAAAGTCGATTTTAGAAATGTGTAAATTCCAGATACATGACCAAAGATTCTGTTCGTTATACAGATTTAGAAGTAATTTAAACATGAATATAATCATAAATAGGGTAATATTTAAACATTTCCGTTCCTACCTCACAGAAACACACCGTACCTCCATTACAAAGACAAATAGGTTATTGCTCATTAGGGAAATAATCGCTTTTTCCTTAGAATGATAAGAACCACATAAATCCATAACGTAGGCAAAGCGTAGGATTCTTTAGTGTTGAATCTGGCTGTGCACAGGCTATACTAACGACAACATTAAATGATTACCCTTAATATTAATATATGTTACGTAGAAAGCCATCCTCCTATCAAATTAACTGCACTGAACTTGCAGGCTCTCATAGCGTGCGTCGTTGGCAAAGACCATAAGTAACACAGATGTGGCACTTCACACTGTTATGACGTTTTAGTGAAAAGAAAAGACATCGCAGGCAAGCTGTGAATAGCGTAATCCGTGACGTAGTACACAGACTACCAAGGCGTTCTTTACTCTCGAAATTTCATCCGTTTTTAGGGTAAGCAAGTCTGTTTTTATTTACGGCCAGAAGAAAGGTACAGCTTTCCCTGCGCCGCATTTTACGGAATTCACTGATGCTTAACAGCGTTATTTGTTTACTTTCTGTACGGTATTTGGCCCACGTCCGTAAAAAATAACGAATTTACGGGTAGAAAATTCTTTAAGTCCTTAACTGATGTATGGCTGTCACTGTCCCTGTTCTCATGAAATTCGTGGCAGCTCGACAAATTATTGTGTATAACCCTCATGCGGAATTTCATGAAAATCCAATAAACGTTTTTGTCGCTTATTAGTTTCTACAAAGTAAGAGTTTGGCTTCGTAGTGAGTTTGAGTCGTTTTGGCTGTGGACTGCTGCATACACGATGGTTGCCTAGGCCTTAACTTGTAGAATATATTCCACGCAATACCACTGCCCACAACCCGAACCTGTAGAATCTGTTCCACGCAATACCAGTGCCCATCCGAACCTGTAGAATCTGTTCCACGCAATACCAGCGCCCATCCGAACCTGTAGAATCTTTTCCACGCAATACCAGTGCCCATCCGAACCTGTAGAATCTTTTCCACGCAATACCAGTGCCCATCCGAACCTGTAGAATTTTTTCCACGCAATACCAGTGCCCACAACCCGAACCTGTAGAATCTGTTCCACGCAATAACAGCGCTCACAACCCGAACCTGTAGAATTTATTTCACGCAACACCAGTGCCCACAGCCTTAACCTGCAGAATTTGTTTCCACGCAAGGCCAGAGCCCACAGCCTTAACGTGTAGTATATTTCCCACACGAGACTCAGGCTTACGGCCTTAATATGTAATATTTGCTCCACACGAGACAGGTGCCCACAGCCTTAATTCGTAGTATTTGGCGTAAGATAAACCTTATCACCTCTCCAGCGCTCCTACTGTATTTGTGGAATTCGCAGGTGCATGTGTGTGCTGTAAGTAAGAAAGCAGAACGAAATGAAGTGGGAAAGCGAAGGGGGAGGGTGATGAAGCAGAAGAATCTAACATCTGGAGACGCTGCAAACTGGCAAATATGGCGAAAGGCAACTGAGAACCGGTAATTGGTGCAACACTGGAAAACTGTTATAGGTGGACAGAGTAACGACGTTAAGGGTAAAATTATTAGGCATCTGGGTTTGACACCGTGTAGTTTGGTATACATGTGCCGAAGTTTACGAGGGCCCACCCAGCCTCCATGCGTCTTTTCCGGTGTAAGGTGACCATAAGCCTGAAGTTAACCACTCACCTACATCTAGTGCCGAGGTTAAGAATTAGTGGAGCTATGACCCTTCTCCCCCATACCTTCATGGCGTGAACAAAAAAAAAATAAAATTTTGTAGATAGATTATAAACACACATGTACGTATAGTACGAAATATTGTTTCTAAGTCGTGAATCACAAAATATTTCGATGGGTCGAATTTTTGAAATTATGAAATTTAACGTAAAACAACGCAAGCCTATAAACATTTTTTCAAAGAAATATTATAAATAACGCCAATAACAGTAATAGCATTCTGTAATACATGTACATTTGTAAACAAAAAAGAAGCGTGACCACAGTGAATGCAGGATACGACCGTCTGAGAAGTGTCCAGATACAAAGTTTAGAACTCGCCTTAATTTTATGTCGTATGTACATTTCCTATTGTATTTACCTTAGATTTACATTAGATGGATGTGAATAATCAGATTCACGTTCCGCTCGCTTTAGTCCTGGTATCGGACGTGGTGACGCATTATTCTTCTCGTACTGCTTGACCCTGAACATGAAGACGTTACCCTCTTTCGAAACATCGCCAAATATTCTTCCAGCGACACAGCGTCACTTTGCTGCAGACCCGATTTCTCAACAGCACCACTGTGAAAGACTCAAATCATCATTATCATGCCTGATGTGAACACTGTTAACTTTCTGCAGTTGATAAACTCTTTTCAAATAAGCAACAAATGGAGTAATGGCCGCAGCGTGAAAGTAACTATTTCTCTCAAATTTATCGTGTATACCTCCGCGCCCACCATTTGTCTTTATCGTATAATGCTATGGTAATGTCCATGTTTCTGTGTTGCCTGTTAGGTAAAGTTAAGTGTAATTTTTTCGTGCTTAACCTTTTAAAGCCTAGCGGTAACTTTACATACGACAAGGTTTAACATTAAAAAATTCTACGTGGTGCCCACATTGCGTTTATGTGTTTTGTACGGATCTCAGAACAAACAGCAACTTTTGCCTTATAAAACATTAAGAGATTGGTTTTTATAACCGAAGTGGAGAGTGTTTACAGCGCGGTACGCACTGAGTCCTTGTATAAAACAGATACTCTTCGTTTTTAAAGGGTTAATCAAGCATTACTGCACGAATTCATCTACGGACGTGGAGTTATAGCTCCACACTTTCTTAAGCTCGACCCTCAGTAGAGGATGATTGGTCACTCTCGTGACCAGGCAGCTTTACCTACCGAGGAAGCAGACCCTGTTGCATATTGAATAGGAGGCAGGGTGGGTCCTGCATCCTGCTTGTGACTGTACACAGTGACAAAACATCGCGACGAGTGTGAAGTCTCCACTAGTATGGGGACCTGAGTGTACACAAACGACGCTTTTCTTAGGCAATTCTTTGCACCTCAACCCCTAATCCCGGCGCAAGCTGCAACGCGTACCATTTAAACTTCAAAAACTTCTGTTCCCTCATACCAAGAGAAATCACCAACCGTCATAAAGATTTCTGTAGAGAGTCTCGAGTTGGGGGTGAAATACGAGTATCTCTGGACCGTGCCATGGTTCAGACGGTTAGTATCCGGCCTTTCATTTCCGAGACACGGGCTCAGTGCCAGGCCAGTCCATGTGAGATTTGTGGCGGACAAATTTACGTTGCGACACGTTTCTCTCCCCGAACTTCGTTCTTCTTCTTCTTCTTCTTCTTCTTCTTCTTCTTCTTCTTCTTCGTCTTCTTCGTCGTCGTCTTCTTCTTCTTCTTCTTCTTCTTCTTCTTCTTCTTCTTCTTCTTCCCTGAGTATCATTCCACCAATGCTCCATACCCATACATTTATCCATCATCTATGCACCATAATCTTAGCAGCTGACAGTAAATAACTCGTTTAAGTGCAACAATTTTCTTGCACCGCCTTAAGATTTGCTTTGCAGTTCAAGAACGAAGATGTCTGTAATGTAATCAGAAGTTAGACAGACGCAAGTAGCTTGCCGGTAGGGTTCCAAAGCAATCCCGGAATTCATTCTGCTTTAGTATCTTCAACACTACAACAATTATCACTACATATTCCCACTATAACAATCATCTTCAGGTAAGTCTTACCAAGTATGTAAATTGTACGTGAATATAATGACGATTCCTAACACAGTGCGGGGGCACGCGGTGGCGCAGTTGGTTGAGGCACTGCGCTACAAGCCGGGAGGTCGCGGGTTCGATTTCCGATGGGGCCATTGAGATTTTTCATTGACCTCATTCTTCTGGCCGCACTATGGCCCTGGGGTCGACTCAGCCTCTAACAAAAATGAGTACCAGGAATATTTCCTGGTGGGTAAATGAGGCCGCTGCGTAGGGCTGACAAACTTACCACATTCAAGTGCCGACTGTCTTCAAATCTGGGAGCCTCGACCTCCTGGAACCCTCAGGGCCTGCACAGGGATTGCTTTATTTTCTTTAACCCTTTAAAGACGAAGCTTATCTGTTTTATATAAAGACTCAGTGCGTACCGCGCTGTAAACACTCTCCACTTCGGTTATAAAAACCAGTCTCTTAATGTTTTATAAGGCAAAAGTTGCTGTTTGTTCTGAGATCCGTACAAAACACATAAACGCAATGTGGGCACCACGTCGAATTTTTTAATGTTAAGCCTGGTGGTACGTAAAGTTATCGCTAGGCTTGAAAAGGTTACGCGCAATTAAAAGTTGCCGCTGCTTTTCACATTGCCAATCGTCCCAATTTTTCGAAACCGCAAATTTCGGATACTAGTAGTGTTTTCTTACGGGCCGGGATAGCGTCGTCGGTATAGCGACTCGCTACGTTCTGGACGGCCGGGAATCCAATCCCGGTAGGGGCGAATTTTCTACGCCCGTCCAGACCGGCTTCGAGGCCCACTCAACTTCCTATGCAGGGGGTACCGGCTCTCTTTTCCAGGGGTAAAGCGGCCGGTGCGTGGCATTGACACCCACCCCCTCTAACGCTGAGATTAAAGACAGTGTAGAGCTATACCTCTGCTCCCCATCTGTGTCTTCATGGCAAGTTACAGGGAGAATTTCACATTTTTAGTCGCCTTTCCTCCAGCAGGTAGCAGGAAGTCCAAGCAGGATCCTATCCTATCCTGCAGGATCCTATCCTATCCTGCAGGATTTCCTGTCCACTGAGACTCAACATTTTCCTGTGCCCTGACAAAGGAAACGGAACCACATTCCGAAACTCCGTTGTTTGAAATACGCAGGAAATTATATGCATCGCGTAACGATTTCTGGAGGGTTAGATTCCTCTTCTTCATTACATTAAAGACGTTGGTCCAATAAAGTGCGGGCTTCATTTTTGTCTACGACCTCTATACAGGTAGCTTTGTCGCTTTCCGCGCCATGACGGCATATGTAGAATGGAGGTAAAGTTCCATTTATTCTCAAATTAGACACTAGTGGCCCCCTGCACTCTCCTGCTGCTTTACGCAAGAGAAGGAGATTCCCGTTACAAATTGAGTGGCCCCCGTGCCGGTTTGGACGGTTAATCAGTCATCACGCCATGTAGAAATGGGGGAGTCGAGGTATAGATCCATGATGCCTAACCTTGGGGCAGGATTGACGGGAGCAATCAACTTCACGCCATGGCTTCTTTACGCCAGAGGACAGAGCCCTTGGTAACTGGCTGGATGGGTCCCACAGCCGGCAAGGATTGCTTTGAGAAGTTTTTAGTTGCGATAAAAATGTACAAGTTACCAGTAAATACGGTGTCATACCTTAGAAGACTAATATTCAATGTCCAAGCTGTCAGTCATCATGTTTGTACTGAACCCCATCAGAAATGTTCAGGCTTTATCCTTTGATATGTTATAGTACTGCCTTTTCTGGAACATCGTTTTAGTTGGTTGAGACTGGGAAGTCGTTCCCCTGTTCAAAGACCCCCAACAGCGTTACATCTCCCAAATCCCATGCGTCACTGCGGGCAACAGTGTCTTCTGCCCACGCAAGCGACTGCACTTGCCTGTTGGCCAACAGATCTGATGACGCTAACCTTCCATTTAAACACGTCTTTTTTCTTTTCAACGAATGACTTGGCTAAAGTTGCACAACGCTTCTGCAACTGAATTCGGTAGGGTAACCGGTTAGTGTGACTCGGTTTTTTCGCGGTTTTCCTGTCATTCAAGACAAACGGTGGAATGGTAGTTCAAATTTGGCTACCGATGCTTCTGTCCATTGCAATCGAAATATTTCCTTGGCTACCTACAGCGTCCTTAAATAAACCATGACCTCAGTAATAAATAACAGATAATTGCTTACCAAATGGATATTTCTTCTGTCTCTAGCTTTTTGGGGGGTCTCTGGTATGAAGAATCCCACTGAAGACTGAAGTCTACTGGATTGCCACGCTGTACCTTTCGGCGAGCGGCCTACCATCACAAACCCAAAGACAGCATAATACGTGATTTTTTTGACTTCTTTATTCTTGAAAATCGGACCGATAGGTTGTCCCGAAAAGTCGGTACAGAACTACCACTCAGTACTGCGTAGTGTCACAGAAGGGCGCAGATCTGAACACAGCATCACACTGCAGAACACTTGAATTTTCAGCAACATTGCAACACCTCCAAAATGGCAAAAAATTCCTTTCTTCGTGTACGGGCAGTTCTATTCCCTGCATGTGGGAATGTAGACGTCTTAAACAGGAGACGGCATCTTTCCCTTCAGACTACTGCTACTGCTGATCATTGACCACAACACAGACGACTGCATGATCTTAGTTTCGATTTTGTTCAATGATTTAAGGCTTTTATTATTTGCTGTGGTATAATCCTGTCGATCGCACTATGGCCCTGGGGTCGACTCAGCCTCTAACAGAAATGAGTACCAGGAATATTTCCTGGGGGGTAAACGCGGCCGGTGCGTAGGGCTGACAACCTTACCACCTTCATGTGCCGATTGTCTAGAAATCTGGGAGCCTCAATCTCCTGGAACCCTGTGGGCTTGTCCAGGCCTGTAATGGGATTGCTTTATTATTTGCTGTGGGAGACGTGAGTTTCTGTGATGCAAACATTGTTTGCCTGAATTCCCTGCCCCCCCCGCATAAAANAGCTAACTCTAAGGAACAGAGTCCTTCTTGAGAAGCTAACAGTTTCTCAGCTAGTCAAGAAATTTTTCTCATTTTATTGAACCCGAAGGTTCATTACCGCATTCACAACAGCTCGCCACCTCTACTTCACCTGAACCAGATCAGTCCAAACCACACCCCATCCACCTTCTGAGGATTAATTTTAATATTATTCTCCCATCTACGCTTAGGTCTTAAACGTGGGTTCTTTCCCACAGGTTTATCCACCAAAACCCTGTGTGCACCTATCGTCTCGCCCGTACGTGCTACATGGCTTGTCCATATTAGTCTTCTTGATTTAATTACCTTAATATAAGGGTACACATCATAAAGCTCCTCGTTATATAGTCTTCTCCACTCCCCTGTTACCTCGTCCCTCTTATGCCCAAATATCTTCCTCGGCACAATATTCTCGAACACCCTCAGGTATGTTCTTCCCTCGATATGAGAGACTATTGTAAATAATTACTCTCTAAAGTGCCAGACACGACGACAAAATATCCCTTCTTCTTGCCAAACAGGCGACCACGATTTGTGCAGCCCTGGCATTATACAAATTTGGTTATCTAAAATCTGAAATATAGTTTCGAAATTGTGTGCTCTTCACCGGTGAAAGGTTCTCCAATCTTGTCTTTTGCTTGGAATGTACAGTGCCTATCGCATGACCTGTTGGGGATTGCACGGACGGTAGATGTGGCAGGTAATGCCGCTCTGCACATGTCCTCACACCGCCGTCTCAACCCCTAACTCACCCCCTGAATGGATTATTCAATAGAAATTGTTCTTGTCTAACGTACGCTACTTTCTCACATCTCCAGTTGCAAGACATTCAGATGTCACGAAGAAGACCTTGCCAAATGTAAATTATAGGCGCTTACCCATGAGAACACATATGACCTTGAACGTAATGAGGAAATGGGTATCAGATCTTTAGACGATCAGTAACCAATGTATTCTAGATTTAACCTTTACATGTGCCGTGCACTAGATTAAAAATATATCATATTTATTACACGTAATTGCACATATATTTGTTACTAAATATTTATTATGCTCTAGTAATTTCTTCTACATGTTTCGGCCTGCAGAAGCCATCAGTGCTTTCCCTGAAGATGGCCCCTGCAGGCCGCAACATATAAGAAAAATTACTACAACATAATAAGCAGTTATGAATTAACACATCTGCAATTAGTTGGAATAAATATAATATAGAGTACAATGTATTCCATTTAAATATACAGTAGGCTCAAATGGGGTCGTGTTAGAAATCCACGTCCTGTAATATTAGAGACAAGTTTTTAGGAGTGCTTACGTTTTCTTTACAAGGTGAGCTGTCAAGGTCAAAGGTTTTCTGTTCAGTAAATGACTAGGCTTTGCAGCACGAGGAGGAATATTTGTCGTGCAGGTAAACTGAAATTATTTTTAACCTCAAATTTGGCGGGGGGGGGGGGGGATGTAAATTCACATGATCTGTTGGTATAATACTTGCGAATTCGCACACGAAGAATCGGGGTTCGAATCCCGGCAGGGACCGTGATTCCTGTTTTATCCACCGCGTTAAGAAAAACACTTGAGGCTCACCCAGCATCATGTCTGGTGGGTAAGGCAGAAAGGGGGTGAAGCCGACCACTCAACTCCATATAATGCGGAGTTTAATAATGCGTGGATGCATACCTCCATCACATAAATATTTCCATGGTAAGGTACTTAATGAAGCAGAGGCATACACCGTGTCATACCTCAGGAGGCTAGTTCTCAAGTTTTCACCGTGGAGGCCAGATTCGATCCGTGGAAGTCCATTCGGAACTGTTGTTTACAAAGTGGCGCTGGGGAATTTTTTTTTCACGAGTGTTTCGGGTTTGCCCTGTTAGTTCTCATTCCACCAATGCCAACTAATCAAATAACTGCACGGAACAGTGTCCTTGAAAAATTACAGTATCCTTATATACTGAAGATACACTCTGAAATTTATAGAATTTGAAGGCTCATTTGCGTTTTCACAATGGCTGGAAATTTGTATAAACCTGAGCCAGATGAAACCAGTCCACGTCTCCCCATCTTATTTATATAAAATTCACTGTAATATTATTCTTCTGTCTGCACCTATGTCTTTCCAGTGGTCTATTTCCTTTAAGATTTCCTACCAAAATCCTGTAGGCATATCTCTTATCCCACATGCGTGCCACATTCCACGCCTACCTAATTTTCCTTGATTTTGTCACCAGAAATTCTATGAATGTTTCGTGTTTAGTGTTACTCTTCTATCATCTAGTGACTGAGAGTTTAGGGACGTCAGTTAGCCAGTGTAGTAATCTCACCTCTCCCAAACAACAATAATAATAAGACGCACACTCAAAATATGTAATACTTGTTGCTTTTCCACGGCAACAGTGGTTACGCGAACGCGAGTCAATGTTATTTTGTAGTGCATTGCCCAACTTGTTAATGTTAAAGCAGGCGGTACACAGAAGTGTTGCTTGCAAGCACAGGTATAGTCCCTTTACGGATGTTTTTAGTGAAAGTCCTAGTGTTGTTAGTCCCTATATTGAAACATAGGTTCAGTGGATTACGAAAGTTACTGTATTTGCTTTCCCTTTTTTCGCACTTCTAATTCTCTTTTTGTTTTTGTCTGTTTCAGAAGTCCGTTATGGGAGATGCCTATCCACCCACGTTATAGTTCTGAAGTGATATCGAATTTAGTCTAAAATAGGTAAACTTGAAGAGTGGTTTGTTCTAACCTAACTTGCAAGATGCGTTTCTGCAATGAAGATGGAAGCACTTGGTAACTGAGGGTAGTTGCTGCATTGTCTTCACTAAGCAAGGGGAGAGAGAGAAGCGTTAGGGCCCCTGCCCCATGCCTTTACCCTTCGCAAATGGCAGTGAAAGAAATTGATATCAAGTAAACTGGAATTTCTTGACGAGCAGAACAGAAGGGTTTAGAGCGAGGTTCCAGGGTGCGTACAGTCTGTGCTAAAACTGCAGTCTTTTTGGGTGTGACACCGTGTATTCCGGTAAGTGATTGCTAGAGTTTCGGAGGAAGATAACCTTTCTGTGTTCAGGGAAGACAGAGGAAGCATTTTCCTTCTAAAATTTGCTAACTACATATCAGATCGTGTGTGCACCCAGAATTTTTCATTGCAGGGGTGGCACACACCCCACACCCTGAGGCTGTACATAATTTATGTTTCATTTTAAAAATTATGTTATAAAATCATGTTGTAAGTACAAGATAGCTGTGTCACAAATGTAACATGTGACTTAGTCACAATGTTGCGTGACTTAGTCACAATGTTGCGTGACTTAGTCACAGTGTCCTATCTTCTTGTTTTTTTAACTTTTTAAATTTATTTTTCAAACTCCTCATGTACTAGTCGTCAGCCGATTTCAGTGGTTGATTTTGGCTGAAGGGTAAATCAAGTAAAACGTTTGATATAATCACGTCTTCAAAATTTGTGTTTTTTAACTTCTGGTTTTGGATGTTAAGGGGGGCTGGAGCCCCCATTGGGGGCGCCTTTGCACCAGAACACAAAGGTAAAAAAGTCACTGTGCCCAAGATGAAGGCATACGGGGGGTGGAGATATAGCTCCACTCATTTTTAACCTCAATATTGTAAGAGAAGTGAGAGGTCAGCTGCACATCCCGCTCACTTCACCCCCAGAGAAAGAGCCCCCCAGTAACTCTTGGGCAGAAGGCTGGCTGTGCCCCTAACAGGCTTTATGTTGTAACAACCCAGCATAAGCGTAGATTGGTTAATAACATTAAGGGGGGGGGGGAGTCAAAATTCACCAGGCCTATTAGGAACTTTATTTTCTAAAGGAGCAAAATTTGAAAGGGGAGCAAATTGGTCCCATAAAACGCAAATTTTTCATTTTCTTTTTTCTGTATATTTTTTATTTGCCATTATTCAATTCAGTAATCTAGTTTGAAAAATATTTGGTGGGGAGGCATTTGCCCCCCCCCCCTCAAGTTACGCCTATGCAACCCAGCACACCACAGGCTCAACCTTTCAGTGTGAATTTGCTCCTGTAACAAAGAATAAATTTAAGAAAGTATAAGGTGGCATGCAGGCAAAGAAGCTACAAGCAGGGTACTTAAGCATTAGAGTGCAGTGAGTCACCAGCTTTGAACCCGATAAGAAATGTTAGGTGCCGTTTGGACTTGGGTGTCTGTTCTTAAATGAGGAAGATATTAGGGCTTAAAGGGGGGAGGGGGCCTGGGAGGAAATGGAGGCTTGAGAAATCAGTATGATGTGAAGCTGCTTAAATTACTGGGGGCTACACATTATCAGATAGCTTTAAAGTAATAGGAGGATGGAATTAGCGGGGATTAAAGCACGCTTAGGAAGAAATATGAATACATAAAACTGGAAGGAAAACTGGAAGGAAAAAGTCATTTGCAAGATCTAGGCTTCGAAGGAAAAATAAAATTGAAATATGTTTAATAAAATGTGATAGAAGGTTTTAGACTGGATGCATTTGACTTAGAATGGGGATCAATGGTGGGTTGTGAACTTGTGGTTTCGATAGAATGCAGGGAATTTTTTGGCCAGCTGAGGATCAGTTGATTTCTCAAGAAGACTTTGCAGTATTAAGCTAGATATTTTTCGGTTCTGGACAGTCTTCATCCCATTTCCACCCTCAGACGTAAGATCAGTTTTAACACCACATAAAACCCCCCAAAACCGAAATTTAAAAAACACAGATTTTGTAGATACTATGATATCAAAAGTTTTACGTAATTTGCCCTTCAGCTGAAATCAGACACTGAAATCGGCTGACGATTAGTGCACTAGAATTCTTGAAAAATAAATTAATAAAATAAGAAAAAAGATGGCAGGACACTGTGATGGAGTCACGGAACATGTACTCGTATCCTTCTGTATATAAATGCGGTTGCAGACAGTGTTATGTTGTACTTACAGCATGATTTTTATAACATAATTTTTAAAATGAAACATAAATTATATACAGCCTCAGGGTCAGCCCCCCCCCCAATAAAAATTTTTGGGTGCACACCTGTGCGTGCAATTGATACACATAAACAAGTTAATCACCAACATATTGCACTAATTCCTGAATAAATAAACACCCTACATGTTTCGGCTACTGTCCATAGCCATCTTCAGGGGGTATCAATAATTAAACACTTATACAACGCTCATTCTCTGCTGATTTCAATGATCGTTCGTAGTGTATACCCAGAGCGACAACACATAATATTTACAACCCGATTAAACTCGAAGAATTTTCTCTATTTCAATATGTTTGGATGCAGCAGATTTTAATATCTGTTTTGTATTATAATTACTGTAATATGATTCTAATATACCACCATGAATTGTTTTAATAGCATACTGGCGTTATATATTTTATCATTCGCAATTGACAAAACTGTATAACAAGGCTGTATACGTCTTTAAGTATTGATACTACCTGAAGATGGCTATAAATAATAGCCGAAACATGTAGGAGTGATTGTATATTCAGGGATTAGTGCGATTTGTTAGTAACGACCGTGTTTACATTTGCACATATTCAGACACATAAGAATGTTGCATACAAATTTCTTGCGCTTGTACATAAGATGGATATACAATTGGGATGTAGTGTCTAGCCGTTTAAATCAGGGGCGTTTAATCTTCTTCTCCCGGTGTAGGTTAGGTTTTGAATTTAACTTTGTGACCCAACAGTTCGGCTTTGCATTAATGACGAATTTCCTTTTAATTACTTTGCTCTTTCTATGCACTAAGCCTATTGTTGGTACTAAAATGTAACTATAATTTATAAGATCTGCCTTCTTCTGGGATTTTACGCAGCGTAGGTTGGTAGATTGTTACGGACGTTTCGGGACTGCTTAACCGTTGAAGATTAGAAAGACACTTTGTCCCGAATCGTCGGTACGAAGCTACAAATATATGCTGCATACAATCCCAGAAGAACGCAGATTTCATTTACACTGCGGTGGAAGCCTGAAAGCACGTGTAATTACATCCTTATATATCTGTACAAATAATAATATTAAAATATGATTAACAAGTATTGTAGGGTGGAAGAACTCAAATATTTGGGAGCAACCCTAACGAATAGAAACTCCATTCATGAAGAAATTAAGAGCAGATTGAAGTCGGGCAATGCTTGCTATCACTCGGTGTACAATCTTTTGTCTTCCAGGTTGCTACCCAAAAACACAAACATTAGGGCATACAGAGCTATAATTTTACCTGTTGTTTTATATGGGTGTGAAACTTGGTCTCTCACACTGCGGGAGGAACAAAGACTGAGGGTGTTCGAGAATAGGGTGCTGAGGAGGATATTTGGGCCTAAGAGGGACTAGGCGACAGGGGAGTGGAGAAGACTACATAATGAGGAACTTAATGACCCGTACTCATCACCAAATGTTATTTGGGTAATCGACTCGAGAAGAATGATATGGGCGGTTCATGTAGCACGTATGGGGGAAAAGAGAGGTGTATACAGGATTTTGGTGGGGAGACCTGAGGGAAGGCGACCACTTGGGAGACCCAGGTGCAGATGGGAGGATAATATTAAAATAGATCTTCAAGAAGTGGGATGGCGGCATGAACTGGATTGAGCTGGCTCAGGATAGGGACAGTTGGTGGGCTCTTGTGAATGCAGTAATGAACCTTCGGGTTCCATAAAATGCGGGGAATTTCTTGACTAGCTGAGAAACTGTTAGCTTCTCAAGAAGGCCTCTGCTCCATGGAGTTAGTTAGTTAGTTAGTTAGCTAGTTAGTTAACAAGTATTGTGTTAATTTGTAGTAAGTTCGAGTTTGTAAAATCACAAATATTCGAAGAACATGGTGTATAAAAGTTATTACCCATAACTTCGCAGAAGCACAGCTGCTAAAAGCCCTTGTGTAGTAGGAAATTACAGTGTATTAGAAAGGTTTATGGCGACCCACGCTAAACGGCTTGGCGGCGCATATTTGGTTAAGAACCATAAGGCCTATTCTAGATGTTTAATCCCTGAAATTCTCGACGATTTTTTTTTGTATTGGGAAGTTTCGCGGAAGGTTTTAATCCTGAAGTTTGAATTTATCATGGCTGTAACTGTAGAGTAGAGTCTTCTTGCATGTGACGCTGCGTTCACTCTTCTACTCTGAAGAAGTAAACATTTGGCTGTTCCGAAGCTTTGCTATCTGTCCACCAGACTACGTGGTGTCGCATCCTAGAAGAGAAGGCTGTGGGATCCTCACAAAATGGAATCCGCCCTTCTCTTCCTCTTCTTTTATTTTTGACTGAATAGTTGTTGACTTATTACGAATGACGTGTATAGTGACTGTAATACGTACTGCGGGCGCGGGAATGGCTTCTCGATTCTCGGAGGGGAAATAAAATTTTATGAAAATGCAAATCTTTAGGAAAACCGAGAAGCTTCTACGAAGTTGCAAGTCTTCTGAGAAAGTCTTAAATGGCGGAAATGTTCTGTTGCCTACAGCATTCAGACCAACACTGGGTTTGCCCATTGTCCTTGTCTATTCTATGTGTACCTGTCTCTAGGGTCAGGCCACTTAGGCCATAACACTGAAGGACTTAGGCTCAGCCAACCCACCAACCAACCAACCAAAGAGCTAACTAAGGGCGGAGATTTGCGAGAAGCCCAATTCGACGTCCCTTTGTCTGAGTAGCCATTTCTGCGTATTAACGCATCGCTGGGCCCCAAAACAGACACTTTACCCTATAACGGGGCTCAGCTCATAAAGACATACCCTATATATCTCCACTCCCCTAGCCGTGCCGTGACACAGGCGGTTAGGCGCCTTTCATTTGCTATTGAAGTCCGGGTTCGAACATAGGTAAATGTGAGATTTGTGGTGGGTGAAATGGCACTGGGACAGATTTCTCTCCGAATGCTTCGGAAAAGATATTTTAAACACTGTGACACATATGCAATCATAAAACACAATTATATACAAATACTTTTAACTTTACAGTTAAGGTCTGTCAGGTTGATTTTTATACAATAGTGTAACGTAGCAGATAAAGTTGTAAGAAAAATATCATTTTCATAGGAATGGCAGTCCTAGATACTTGGCTGCATTCCTTGTTATTTATTCCTGTCTGATGATATTTAGTAATCGAAATATGTACCATTTTTTACTTTTCGTACCGTGCATTGTCGACAATCAAATCACATAACATTCAGTCCAACAAAAAACACTGTGTTGTGTTCAGATATTTTATATTACAGTATCTTGTTAAGCAATCCAACATGTTTCGATCTCTCGTGGGATCATTTTCAGGGATTCATATCAAAGTAATGTTTCACAAAACTTAACTAGCAATGTACGTACATATTCAAAAGATATAAAAAACATTACTGTCTCATCCATCTGCACATACCTAAGCATCTCCAAAACAGAGTACACGAGGGGTCCATTACGAAATCGCCTACATCTTAACTCATCTTCTTTCTATACCTTTTTATATCTTCTTCATATATACACACACACATTGCTAGTTTTGTTTTGTGAAATGTTACTTTGGTATGAATCACTGATGATGATACTGTGAGGGATCGAAATATTTAGGATCTGTTAACAAGCTAGTATATTATGGAATGTCTGAACAAAGTACAGTGCATTTTGTTGGGCTGAGTATTTTGTGACGTGGCATTTTATAAAAGAAGAATTAACTTTTAGTAATAAAAGATAGTTGTGTTGAATAAAGTCGTATTTATATTATACTTTATTATTTATTTATTTTATGAAACAACTGGATGTCTTCTCTAAAGATGGACTTTTGCCGTTACCATTTCGAAGTAGTTAGACATTCTATTTTATGAAATGATTTTAGTACTTGAAAGCAATAGGACATACGCTTAACATTCTGGCTGAACTTCAGACCCTGACAGGGACAGTCAGAGCTACTTAATGGGTTTCACGGTGCTTCCGTCCATTCACTGTTCTTTGCAGGGTCAGACCACCCAGTAGGCTGTTGCTTTCTGAGGAGCAGGCACTAGCAGGTACCTTGTGGAGGCAGATATTTAAATGCATCAGTTATACCTGTGTTTTGTGTTTATCAAAATCTAAGAAGACACACTTTTGCATTCATAACTTTCAGTGAAGCCGACTATTTTCTGGTTTCAATATGCAGCAGATCTTCTGCTTGGCATAACCTTCAACATCACTGTCAAAATTTGAATGCAGCATTTTCGGCAGTTTACAACCCTTTTATCTACTTTGACGCACTCCAGGTAAGTGCTGTATTCAATACGTTATACAGTGCAGTCTGGTTTTAAAGGATTTTGAAATAACGCTCCCTTATAATTGAAGTAACATTATTAACCTTTTAAAGCCTTTACGTACCGCCAGGTTCAACATTCAATAATTCTCAATAGTGCTCACATCGCGTTTATGTGTTTTGTACATATCTCGGAACAAATAGCAAGTTTTACCGTAAACATCAGCAACTCATCCTTTTTTATAACCGAAGTGGAGAGTGTTTACTGCGCTGTACGCATAGAGTCGTTATAGGAAACAGATTACGTTTTGTCTTTAAAGGGTTAAATAAATATTAATGCATATTTAAAAATGCTTACGACATTGACTGCCAACTCAGGCAATGTCTGTGGTGTAATTGGCCTTAATTTGCACGTATCTTTTTCATACATGTGCTCCAGGCACGCAATCTACGAGAAAAGTACGGCAGCATTCTAGTTTTTAGACGCCTTCGAAAAATTGCGAAAAGCAACTATAAGCTTTGTCACGTCTGTCCGTCCGGATGCAATAACTGAGCAACCACTGTAAGGATCTTCATAAAATTTGATATCTGAGCATTTTTCGAAAATCTGTCGAGAAAATTCAAGTTTTATTAAAATCTGACAAGAATAACGGGTACTTTACATGAACATCTATGCACATTTATGATAATATCTGGCTGAATTCTTCTTAGAATGAGAAATGTTTCAGGCAAAAGTTGTATTATTATTATTATTATTATTATTATTATTATTACTATTATTATTTATTTGGACTGCAAATGGGTTTGTACCCGGTGGCAGTGGTAGAGAAAATCAAAACACATGTTTTGTGTTCAATAACATTTTCCGAAAATCGTGGATTTTATGTGATAATGTGAAAAAATGTGGTAAAGCCACACAGGCTATATCCTCTATATCCTCTTCTGACCGTCTCTGGCCCCCACAGCCCTGTATCCAAGTCTGACCGTCTCTGGCCCCCACAGCCCTGTATTCAACGGGTGTTGCTACGACTGTATTTATGCGTGGGTAAAGCGGCCAGGTCGTGAAGCTGACCGCTCACCCACATCTCGTGCCGAGATTAGGAACTGGAGCTATGCCACTGCTCTACACACATTCCTTCATGGTTTGTACCGGGTTAAGTTTAAGTTTGTACATAGACTGTACTTACTTACGACAAATTTAACGACGCTGTCAGTGTGTGAGTCTGTACAGCGCCAAATTTTAGAATAATTAATTAATAATGAATCGCAATTGATGTGGAAGGGATCTGTTATGGCCTGATGTAATTACTGTCCTGCGTTTGCCTTGAGGGACGAAGGAAAGCTAAGAAAAATATGGGCCGGAAGAACTTCTCTTTGGACCCGTAGGTCTATTTGACCTCGGAACAGGAGAATGTGGCTAGTGGACTCCTGTCCAATGGACTGCGGAATTCAGTTTGTATGTGTGTGTGTGTGTGTGTGTGTGTGTGTGTGTGTGTGTGTGTGTGTATGTGTGTGTATGTATGTATGTATGTATGTATGTATGTATGTATGTATGTATGTATGTATGTGTGTGTGTGTATGTATGTATGTATGTATGTATGTATGCATGCATGTATATATGTATGTATGTATGTATGTATTATGTATGCATGTATGTATGTATATATGCATGTATGTATGTATGTATGCATGAATGTATGTATGTATGTATTATGTATGTATGTATGTATGTATGTATGTATGTATGTATGTATGTATCGCCATTCATTATTTTGTTTACTACATTATGCTACACAGATTTTACACTGTCTTTTGTGTGTGTACTTGTTTCCATGGTAACTAATAGGTAGGGAAAA
Source organism: Coptotermes formosanus (assembly GCA_013340265.1). Lineage (NCBI taxonomy): Eukaryota > Metazoa > Arthropoda > Insecta > Blattodea > Rhinotermitidae > Coptotermes > Coptotermes formosanus. The sequence goes on along the minus strand of BLKM01000867.1, from coordinate 764,579 downwards.
CCTTGTAAAGGTTTTATTTGTCAGAGATGAGACATACGTTAAGAAATTTACAGGGAGTTTTATGTCTGTGACTTAAGTATCAATTTTTTGTAGAAATGAAGTCAATGTGACTCCCTGGGTGTTATAGCATAAAACTGGGCCGTTGTACGCCCCACCCTCGATGGTAGATAATACGGGACTTTGGTAGGACGATAAATTTTAGGGCAAAGCCGATGTTTTCGGAGAACCTCGTGCTGCAGTGCCGCACATCTCGACCGCAAGTTGAACAGGAGCTTCCGCGGTGAAGGGACAGCCATGGGAATCATGAGGGATCGAGCTGATTTCTAAAGGGGATACCCCGTTCGCAGCTTGGAGGGGGAAATTTTCACACCGATCGCATTGTGCGAGACAGTCACAGTGACTACAGGATGCCAGGCTTTCTAATCTGCTGGCAAGTTTAGGAAGTAACAGGAGACTGAATAAAACTGCGTAACAAAGGGCTTCATGGTTTTTAAACCTCACCAAATACTGGGGATCAAATACAAAAAAAAGGAGGGGGGCACGTATGGGGGAGACGAGAATTGCATAGAGGATTTTTGTGGGAAAACCTGAAAGAAAGGGCCATTTTGTAAACCATAGACATAGATGGAAGGATAATATTAAAATTGATCTTAAAGACAGAACGGGAGGTCGTTGACGGGATTGATCTGGCTCAGAACAGGAATAAATGGCAGACTCTTGTAAATATGGTAATTAATTTTCGTGTTTTATAAAATAGGGGTTCGCAAATCCCAGCAGCCGCAACGCCCGGGGGGGGGGGGCTAAATTTTCTACGGTGGTGCCTAGCATTTATAGGTCCTCAGTATGAATGTTGCTTTTTATCAACCTTCTGGCGCCAAGATTTCTGAGGTTCTCCTATATTTATGGGAAATGTCTGGACCCTTTCCATAAAATGAGACTGTATTGAGTACCCCGAAGCACTGTGCGTCTGCCAAGGACTTTGCTTCACTGATGCGGCCAGTTAGCTCTTTAAGTTGTCCTCAGCCTACCCAGAAGGTTTCATTCTTCATCTTTTTGAACTGCCTGTATTTCCTCCCCTTCTAAAGGCAAGACGTTAGGCGCGTGGTCGGAGGATTCAGCTTGCAATGCGAGAACATTTTGGATCTATTGTGTCTCATCTGTCCCCCTTCCTCCCAAAATTTCCTCCTTTAGATTCACTCTCGGTTTCTTATAGACGTTATAGTACATATTTTGTTTTGTGAGGTCCTTTAAATAGAATATTGACGCTGCCACCTGAAATCTGTCATAGCAGCATATAGTAGCATATACAGCGTGTAGCAGAAACCACATTTTAACGGCTTTCACTTACATAATAAATGGGCGATGAAAAGTTTTTTATTAGTGGTGAATTTGACGACGCTGTGATTTGTCTTAGACAGTATGGCGTTTAATGATAGGATGAATTATAAAGAATTAGAAGAAACATAGGAACGGGAATGGAATAGTCTGAGGTGCTCTATAGGTATTTAACTGGAAGAAAAGAAGAAAACCACGAAAAATCGCTGCACGGCTGTTTGGTTTTCGGGTCAGCTATCCAACGTGGCACATCCGAAATAAAGGATCATTATTTTATCTGACAACTAGTCTTTGTCAATTCCTGCCAATTCTCCGCTGTGCTCATGGACTGACGTCTGAGTGGGCTACGTTAAAAGGATAAACTAACCGACAGGAAGTGTAAACCCATGGTTGTCAGATAAGATAACGATGATGTATAAGCTTTACACCAGTTAGTTCGGCGAGGTATTTCTTGTTTTAATTGAAAAAAGTTTGAGCCTCAGCTTATTGTATTTATTGTCGTTATCCTCAATTTATCTGGGCGAATATCGGCGTTGCGCCTGCAGCTGCATCTGGACAGTTTTTCCGTCAAGGTAAAGGTAAAGTTCGTACCAGAACACGCCATGCAGGCCCAGACGGGGAGTAGAGGTATAGGCGGACTCTTTCTTTAACCTCGGCACCAGATGGGGTGGGTAGTCCACTCCACGCCCCGGCCGCTTTACCTCCAGGAAAGAGACCCGCTACCTATTGTACAGGCGGCTGGGCGAGACACAAGGCCGGTCCGGACAGGAGCACAAAATTCGCCCTACCGGGGTTTGATCCCCAGACCGCCCAGCTCATAGCGTGTCACTATACTGACTGAGCTATACCGCTCTACAGACTTATTTCGTATCCTTACTGATTCAGCATTTGTAATCATACGGCGTTTTTATTCGACGTGTGCACTTAGAACAGTGTCGTTGAATAAGATAAGAAATAAACAGCGGACAATTTAAAGATGCAGGCAGAAATAAATCCACCTGGTTATATCACCTGGTAAGGGAGATTTGGCCATGTGTGATGTGACTGCGTGCAATATGGTTTATGTACACCTAGGTACAAATTTTCGGACGGATCTGCTGCCTCTGTCTTCATGATTGGTACGCTTTACCAAAAGACGCGGCGTCATCTTCCGGGGGTGTATAATTTGAGTATTCACCTGTCTGATAACTTCTGACCCCACAAAATTTAGTACAGCCTGATGTTAGTCAACCAGTCTTACGCATGTGTAGGGTCGGTTGCCTATACCGAGTGAGGCAGTGTCACGGCATGCTCGATACCAGCGTTCGGGGATTTCTCTTCACGCCCTGATCAAGCTGTGTAACAACAGGCCGCGCCGTGGCTCAGGCTATTAGCCGCCGGCCTCTCAGCGCAGATGCCCGGTTTCAATGCCGCGTCAGTACATGTCGGATTTATTGTGTACAAAGTGGCACTGGGACAGGTTTTCCCCCCGAGTACTTCGGTTTTCCTCTGTCAGTTTCATTCCACCGTTGCTCAATTACATGGAAATATATATATAAAAAAAAACTAATCATCTTCATCACAGTGTTGCACAATAAGTCTCAAGGCTGCGGTGCGTCCGTAGTGTCTGCTGCGGGGCCCTTCACAACAAAACAGAAAGCTCTATTAACTCCTCCTCACATCGACTGGGGCGTTTAATGTCTTTCCACAGCATTTCCATGTAAGCACCAAGAGAATAACTTAAATTTTTATCCCAAGTCAGTCCATGTAGCATGGTGCCGAACGGGACACTGGTACAGATTTTCCTCTGAGTACTTCGGCGTCTTCCTGCCAGTGTCATTCCATCAATGCTGCATACTCATTTATTCATCTACCACCGACTCTTTATAATCTTAGCAAAGAAGAGCGTCCTTAAATGACACACACACACACACACACACACACACACACACACACACACACACTCACACTTACAAGCAAAGGTAAAATTGACTCCCAACCACGCATTTTCTCATTTCGCATTCAAGATCATGTTACTTAATATCATAGAAGTACTAACAGCCAATCACAACAGTGCTTTGCATGTTTTAGTTTTAGTGCAACATGCACAACTAGGCCTGATTCCAAAACTCTGACAGAGTACAGAAGCCAATAAAACGACAGGGAATTTGCGACGTTTGTGTACGTTTACTTATATACTCTCACGGTGAACAACAAACCGAAAAATTAAAAAGAAAATACAGAAATGACGATACAAGGAACTTTCCTCCAAGTTATACACGTACCAAGAGCAGCAAAATATAACAGACCACGACGGCCGACACCACTGTTGTAGTTCCACCTTATTTCCTGGAAGTACCAATGTTACTTATTAGAGATACAATAACAAACTAAAACAGTGTGTATAATAAAATACATTAAAAGTTCAAAACATAAAATTTAAAAATCATTATGTGGTCCAACATGTTTCGACTGACAGCCCGTCATCATCGGGGACATATGATTTAATAGAGAAAGAAGGAGACCAATGTGACGGACATCAATTTTAAGTTAGTACGTCGACACCCACCCTCGATGTATGAGAGTATCACAGCCGTGTAGTTAAAATTATGACGAGATGGTCGTTTTAAATTTTGTGTCTTTAACTTTTAATGTATGTTATTATACATAGTGTTGGGGTTCGTTATTGTGTCTCTTACTGAGTTACCAACACGGTATGGAAAACATTAAAACCAGTTTTTTAATGTGTTCCATGTCCGTGCACTATATTATACAAAAACACTAATCACCGACAAATTCACAAAGCGAGTTTTATCATCAATCGTAACACACTCGTACATGTTTCGACCCTGCTGGGTCATCTTCAGGGAGAACTTTTTTGTCACCGTTACACTAGGGTTACACTTTATGTTTGAGTGAGAATGTGCTGTTGACTGTACGGCGTTGTTTTTGGAGGCGTGAACTCTCTGTGGTCCGGGCCTGTCAGGCCTAACTCCATGGAGCAGAGTCCTTACCGAGGAGCTAACAGGTCCTCATCTGGTCAAGAAATTCCCCGCATCTTATGGAAACCGAAGGTTCATTACCGCATTCACAAGAGCCAGTCACCTGTCTCTATCCTGAGCCATATCAATCCAGTCCACGCTCACCCCATCCCGTTTCTCGAAGATCTATTTTAATATTATCCTCCAATCTACGCCTGGGTCGTACTTTCGGTTACTGAGATTATATAGCGCCGATGGAAGGTGAATGAAATATTGGTGGCATGATACTGAAAGGGGAAATCCGAAGTACTTGGGGGGAAAATCTGTAAGTTTGGCAACCACAGACTCCACTGGGACTGCCCTGGCACTGAATACGCGTTTCTTCCGTGAGATTTGGGCTTTTTTTTTAAAGACTCTGCCAGTAATTGACTCAATAACCTTGAATGTTTGATAGAAGCGAATTGGAATGATTGTGGCTCAAGTCTAGGTACTACTCCTCCGTTTGCATACCGACGAAAACTGTGAAAACCCACAGGTTTGCCTGTCTGCGAACTGAGATTTGAACTCGGGACCACTAAAAACGAAGTATTGCTGCCCACTACACTATGACAGCAGATGAAGCAGCGTCGTTAAACCTGCCGTAAAAAAAGGATAATTTTTTCGTGTGCCTAAGCACAACGCCATGTGGAGTTAAAGATCCACGCGTTTATAACTTCGGCTTTCTGCTGAGGTGTCGTTTGCTTCGCGTGCCCGTCGCCTTTACTCGTGAGACAGTAGCATCCAGTAGCCATATAGTTAGTATTGTATTGTCTAACAATGTAATGCAGTGCAAATAACTGTTTACTAATTTTCATGCGGTTAGTGTCAATCGGGTCAACGAATGGGAGCAAACCCCATACAGAGGCTTATCGTATGTCCAGGTGGGCATAGTTAAATTCCATGTAGACGCCAACATGGACGGTCTGGAATACGATTGGTAAAGACCTTGAAATATCCGGAGAAATGAGTTAAACGACCGAATAGTATGAATTCAAGGCTGCAGGAAACTTGATTCTCTCTCGCAGCGGAATTCTGAAGCTATGGTTTGCTTTGCCCCTCCGCGCACTCGACGCTTGTGTTCGTGCTTGAGCTCTTATCCGTGGCCGCAGCCGAGCATAACATTCCCGCGACCGCCAAAACGCCCCTATTTTTACAACGAACAGCCGTCCGCAGTCAATCAAAGCAACCCTTGACGTGCAGTACGCGTACCCAATTGTGCGAATTGGTATTTGGCTGGTTATAGCATCCTATACCTACTCCACTGGGGAAAAGGTGTAAAACTATCAAACATCACGTCGAAAACCGGATGTACCTGATCGTGTTTCATACGAAATCCAAATTCAATATTATTACAAATAATGACTTCACAGTTAACAGTAATTTGAATTAAAATATGAAAATTTATTCTGACCAAAGCATGATGGTTTGAATGAAGTGCCACTAAACTCTGTTTTGATATGCTTGTTGATATGGTGGTATAAGCCTAACTAATAACCTGCCACCGGCCTTTCTTTTACCACACATCCTTACACAAACCCAAACTTCAAAGACCCCCGCTTTTACAACAGCCAGTGGAACATCTTCCCGCTTATGCATGAACGGAACTGATGGACGATCAGCTGAGCGCCAGCTGTTGGTATTTCAGTCTAAGTATATTGCACGGACTCCTCCAATCAGACGCAGCAGCGCTTCAAAATACCCCCTGCTCCCTCTGTTCCCTCTCCAATGTGTTTTCACCGTTGCTGTGTGCGGCTGTGGCAGGAGTAGTTCGGACAAGTGAGGTAGTGTGGGCAAGTGGTTACTGCTGTTTGACCGTTACCAAAGGCAGACGAGAATTCCCGGGTTTCTTCGTGTCAATATTAATTAACTTTTTGAGGGACACAGTTGAAAGGCTGTCGAATTTGCTGTGAAGTTTATGTTAAGTTGCTGCTTGCCAGAATGGGTACAACTTAGCGATGAACGCATTGTGTGAGTGAAAGTGTTGTGATGTATATGGCTAGCTCTGCCAGAGAAGACTGTAAGTATTTCTGATCTGCTATTATGCAATAGCATGTGTGCATGCCATATTGTACTTTCGGTAATATGTTCTTTAAATAACAGGGCTGTCGGAGTGCTGTGCATTTGGATTGTGTATGGTGCTTACGTTTCAAAGGGATAGTACTTTCAGATTTCTGATGATGAGCCTAGCTTGGTCAGTGTTTCATAAACAGTGTTGTTAGAAGGGAACTCTAATAAACGTGTTGTGGAAGTTTATGTAAATAAAAACTAATATTTAAACTTTATACGGGAGCATGGCCTGGGGACGACCTGATGCCGCATTTTCGCGCGCGATCCACACATGGAGGGAACTTTTAGTATTACATATTAAATCCAAAATATGTCTGATATGGGTCATGTAAATGGGAAATGGCATGCATGAAGCCCTACTGAAACATTTTCGGATACTTGCGAGTGAATATTTTTTTATTTTATTTGATGAATTCCAAGAGGCAGTATAAGCCATTAGCAGTTGTTCAGGAATTCAGGCGGGATGGAGTCTGTGTTATGTGGCGGTTGACTGATAACATAATGGTCATTTACTGTACTACGAATCATATAATGCTTGCAGATTCTTTTCCGGGCATTTCTTCTTTTGAATATCCTAACACTCTTAGTTAACCTTGATATCACATTTAACAAAATGTCACCAAATTCCTAAGTTTTTTTTTCAAATGCGTTCGGCAACTGAAATGTTGGAGAGTTGCATAAATATTTTTCGGTATGGCCAGCAATTTCGTGGTAATATCTTCGCTATCGTCTTTTGCCGATTTTAGGGTAAACGTACTAGACTGCGCCTTAGTTTGTTTGCGAATATTATGTAACTGCTTTGTCGTGAAGTGGAATTTGTTAATGATTTGCTTCAGTATGCTGGACAGAAATTATTGCCTTTGTTCCATTTGCAGAAGAAATTACCTTAAAATGAACAAGACGTTACATATAAATGTGACAAAGAGTGTAATCCCGTCTAGTGCTGAGTTTTTTGATTAATGTTTAAAATGCACTGGATGCTGTTAATTGTCTTATTATCATTGTTTTTATTTAGAAGGACTTGCTATGGTTGAATAATTTTAAGTAGTACTGATTTCACAGGCTTAGAGATAGAATGTAATCTGAAGCTTAATTTTGCTTTAACAGTTTGAGGAAATCAGGGGGTTTGGAGTGAAGTGGATGCTGTCATCTGCTAGCATATTGTACTGATAAATTTTTAAAGAACAAATATGCACACTTATTAGAAACTAACATAGATTTTGGTATGGAGTTAAATGTAGAAATAAACATATATGTGAGATTTTGAGGTTCTGTGTGACTGCAATATGAAGAATACAATCATCTTGTATTTGACAGTGTGTAGTCTGGTAGAAATTCGCCAGTGGCCTATGCCAGGGTTTGCTTTTAAGATGGATGGAAGGATGAAATAAGAGGAAGAAGAAGGTTCCATCATCTCTCAACTCCATATGATGGAGCCAGTTGCTTTTCTTTTGTATCCATTGTTTGTGAGAAGTGCCTATGTATGAAAATTCTCTGTAACTGATAGACTAAATAGCAGACTGTTTAATTTTTAATCAATCCAACTATCAAGCAAAATCTGATAAGGTAACTACAAAAGTACAAATTTGTTTTTCAGTTCCTATATATTTTAGCCTTATGGGCCATCTTTGTGGAACCACACTGGATACTGTGGGAAGGAACTGAAGCCTTTGTGTTCTTTTAATTATGATAAAACATTAAAACCATAAGAACATACTCTTACGTAAATTAAAACATGAAAATGTCCAATATGGCTGATAAGGCTGAAACATGTAGGACTTGAAAAAGTATTTGTAATCTAAAAATTGTGTACTTTGTGGATTGTAGTGGGGTAATTCCACACAGAAGCAGCATGCTACTTTATTTTATCCCACATCTTGCATCACCCATCAGACTGTTCAGTATGATGGTAGGCACTGCAGCGGTCACTGCTATTCCACTTTTCCATGAGAAGGATCCAAGCCTTTTAGTTTCAGTGTGCAGCAGTTAGTGATACAATTCTGTCACCATATTTAAAGAAGATGCTGGGAATGTTTTTCTTTGGCTCATAGGCATACATCACATCTGACATGTTTATTGCACATCTGAGTTTTATAGGTTAAGTGAGCTGGCAGGAAGTGACTGGCAAGAGCTGTGAGATAAAATAATGCCCCTGTACTTGAGAGAACTGTATAAACATTCTAAGACGATTTGCTCTGTATTATGTTGAGCAGTAAACTGCCATTCAGTTCCGCGCTTTGTTCGACCGACTCGATTCTTTGTGACTACTCAAAACTAAAAATATTATTTCAGAGTGTTTGCCATGACTTAAGGCCACAGGGTCTGGTGGTGTTAAGCCCTGCTTTCTTTGGTAAGAAATTTTATGTATTTGTCCACTGGGACCCCTTCATGTGAAGCTGAATTTACACTGTATCATCATCATCATCATCATCATCATCATCATTGGTGCAGTAGTCTTCCAGAAGCCAAGGCTTTCCTTAGTCACTTATTCCAGGTTTCCTGATTTCCACTGTATCAGGTTACTCAAAAACAGCTCATGATGCAAAAAGTGGGCACTTAGAATATGTGTTTATTTTTCTGCGACAGAAAGGACGCTGGGTGCAACGAAGGAGTTTGCCATCATACTTAAACTTCCAAGCCCCAGGACATAATACCCACCATGCGTCCTGAAAGGTAAAGCACATTTCTTTAAATCAAAGTATTCCGATTTTGATAGTGATTTAAATTCTATTTACTTGCATGGACATACCAGTGAATTGACGTGTTGAATTTGGTTTTTGGGAGAACTGGATTTCGAAGTCTTCTTGGATGTGATGCCATGTTTTTGGTCAATCAGTTTCTGACTTTTGAGGATCATAGTGCCTTCATTTTAAGGGGCTTCTTGGGCTGCGTGACCCTGAAGATGAAGGCACCACAGTCCTTTGAAATGTTGGGAACTGCGTGCCCAGTGATACAGTCAGTGTTATGTCCCAGAAGACTTAATTCGGCAGCAACACTGCAGTGACAACCTCAAGTCTTGAATTGAGTCTGGCTGATTTCCATCTCCCACAGTCTCATTCTTAGGCAGGAGTGAAGAGTGGGGGGGGGGGGGTAATGGCTCAATGGATGGTGTAGGTGGAGCTGCATTGCTTTCTTCAGTTGTTATTTGATTTAGAAAATGTTTCAACAAGTTGATAGAGCCTCTTGTTTACATATGAAAGATAGTAAGTAAGGTTCTCTAGGTGGTAAAAATTAACAAGTCTACAGTGTTAAATCTAGCTCATTTATTCCACCCAATTGTCATTATTTTTCAACATAATCTTCCAAGCCAGTGATGCATTCATCATGTTTTGACGTGAATTTAAACATTATGTCACAGAGGAAATCGCGCTCTTGTCAGGCAATGAGACGTGCAGCACCATGTCACTTCTCAAACAAAACAAGCTGGAATTCAGTTTGGTGACTGAAGTAACACTTTGGAGGGTGCTGATTCCATAATGATGGCTGTTCATGAATGGTTGCAAATGCAACAGCCTGATTTATACTGTGTCAGGATTTTTAAGTCATACCAAGATGGAACAAGTATGTGTATGTCCTTTGGGTTTCTGCTAAAAAATAATGGTACTTTAGTAGCATAAATAAGCTACATGTAACATAATGACTTCTCATTTTATCTTTATGACCTAGGAAACCCTATTAATTGAACATATCTTGTACATGGTCGTGAAACTCATAATGTACATTACTGTAACACTTGGCTTGACATCACTGACATTGACCCATGCCAAAACTGCTGGCAGTGAAGAGATCTGAGGATAATTTTTAGGAGTATAACTAATAGATGACACTGAGTGTTGAATGTTGTAAAGTGGCATGAAAGCTGTGTAACAAAGACGTGACAAATCTTTGTTGCAGTGGTCATCACCAACCAACTGGTCCAGCGATGTTGAAGCGGAAGCGGACAGAGTCAGAAAATGAGGTGCGTTATCTGTATTGATTGTGTACTTTTACAGCTAACATGGAGCAGTGTCCTCTTCAGAAGCTAATGGTTGCTGTCCTAGTCAAATTCCTTGTATACTATAAAACCCGAAGGATTATCATAATGTTCACAACACCTCTGCACTAGTCCGTATGCTGTGTTGGTTGCTTCAAGTTCACCCCCTTCCATTCAATTTCTTCAAGATTAACTTTGCAATTTTCTTCTCAACGCATTGGTCTTTGAAGTGGCCTCTTCTGGTTTTCCCACCAAAATCCTATATGTGTCTCTTTCCAGAGCATGCTTTCAGTTGTTATGAAACATAAATTTAATAATTATGTTACTAATTTGTTTCTTCTCCATTAAGTTCTAAGACAGGAGTCTTAGCTTGCAAGAAAATTGTCATGTGGCTTAAATTTTCACATGAGACTGAAGTTAAAGGTAAGAAATATTGCAGTGAGAATTTTTTTTCCATATGCAATGCAGTTTCTGTGTTCGTGAAAGTCAGTTTTGAGGATTTCAGCTGTTTGTGATCATCCATTTCATTCACTGTTTGAACCCAATGTGACTGGTTTGGTTGAAGTGGTGTGGGCCTTGAGTTGGCATGTACCAACTTTAGGATAGTCAGGCTCTGTCTTTTTCATTAAGTGAGGTTGACTGTTTTCTTATTTTGTGGAACGAGACTTTTCTTCATTCATTTAATGTATTTTGTGCTTGCAAAAGATGTGTAGTCTTATTATGAATAAAGTTTTATGGTTTGTGGTTTTTGGTTATTTTACATTTTTATTACTGGTATTTTTTTTAAAGTTTTTGGAGCCAAGTATGCATTTTACATTGAAAATTGATTGAGTGTTCATAATTTATTGATTGCAATTAATCATTAATGTCCAGACTACTGCAGGGGGTGTACAAATTCTTAGTGCAGGTCATTGGGGCAACTAAATTTTGTACTTTGGCACCTAATATTTGTGGGTCCTGAGTGTGCGGCTTGTTTCATGTCACCCTGCTGGTGCCTAGAGTTTTGATATGGTTTGTAGATTTTTGGAAAATTTTTTGACCCCTGAACTGCTGTATTGATGTAACTAATTTTGTGGTCTTAGGACGCAAGGGTTTGCCGAATTGCATTTATCATGAGTCAGAGTTGAATGTGGTTCAGGGATTTGATCCAGGTGGGGATGGGATTTTCTGCACCCATCCAGACTGGCCCTGGGGCCCACCCAGCCTCTTGTATAATGGGTACTGGGTTCCGTTCCTGGGGGTAAAGCAGCTGGGGTGTGGTGTTGGACGTCCACCCACACCTAGCGCTGAGATTAAAGAAAGAGTAGAGTTATACCTGTATCCCCTTCTGTGCCTTCCTGGTAGGTTATAGGGCAAACTTTACCTTTGCCTTAGCAGAGTTGGATGTGTGGTCACATTCAGTTGCATAACATCTTGTGTGGTTTAATTGCATTTTATCTTAGAGTGTCAGTGGCAATTAATGTGTAGCAACAGGGCTTGTGAGTCTGCTATATGGAAATGATGGGAATGGGGAGTTTAGTGCTCCTAGTATAGTAAGTCCATGTGTAATGGTGTTATGGTCATGAAAATTGCAACACAGTGCTAAACATTGTAGAATGGTGCATTTTTTCTCATAATAATCAAAATACCCAAGAATCTGGCTGTTGAAAGTCCCACCAACTGCCAGTGAAAACAATGTTAATCCAACTCTGGGCAATGCTTGTGGAATCTATGCTCATGGAAATTTGTCAGTGCTAAAGTAAAACTACCTTCAGGGCGACATTAAACAGGGACTGTCTGTACAACATGACTGGCAGCCATATATTAATTCAGGTTAGGGTATTAGCATTGAAAAAGTTGTGACCCTTGGCTAGCTGGACCCTATGTGTGCGCCACTGGGGTAATGCAACTTGACCATTTTAGGGTAAATGACACATTGGAATTTTCTGTTGAACCCAGAGTTGTTTGAAGTTGACTAGTTGAGTTCTTTGCTCTTCTGGGCTGTTATGTAGCATTGTTTGACCTTTGAAGATGGGAGCGATAGGCTGTCCCAGAATGTCAGTGACTAAGGACCAATTGATCCTGCATAACATCACAGAAGAATGAAGCATGAAATCGTGCATGGCTATTTGAAATTATAGATTCTGTTTTGTCTGTCTTTGTGCCTTTGTGTTAGGATGTGAATTTTGATTTGTTTTAATGTTATTTTCCTATCACAGGCTTGGTACTGTTTCTGCATGCCAACTATTAAAATTATTGTCTTCAATGGCGTGTTGCCATGGATTTGGTAGAGCGATACCTGAGTTTCAAAGGAACCTGCTACTTCCAGCTTTGAATGTCTGTTTCCTGAACCTGGAAGTAGCAGTTTGCTCTAAAATGTTGATACCTATCTAGACCTCAACTCCAGGGTTATGGCCTAGGCTCATAAACAGTATTCTGTTCTTTAGGATGGAATAATGAGGATGGCTGGGTCTACTTCGTTCAACAGAGCACAGAAAAGTGAAGCAGACTGGTTTGTTGCTGGGCTTAGTGTGGAGTATTTCATTGTGTGATGGTTATACTGCACTTTTAGTACAGGATTACTGCTGCCTATTGTGTCCTATGATCTGGGTTATTGGGCCCTTGGTTGAATTGTGGTACAGGATGCTGCTGGCCGAGTGCTACAGCTGGCAGTTTGGTTTTGGGGAGTGTGATGTTCTTGGAGTCTCAGTGGGGGTTGGTTGAAAACCCCTATAAATGAATAGCTTACCACGGTTTAAAACAGCTTTAATGCTTGTTGAATTAGTGGATAAACAGGCACTGTTCACCATCTGGCACAACTACTGCATTTGTTGTGATTTTATTACACTATGGGACGTGTTTAAAACCATGTGGTTTATTATCACATGCTTTCTTAACTGCTCTTAAGTGGTGAAGAGTGTCTGGTTTTCAACAATACAGTAGTACCGCAGCGCATAGAAAAGACTATACAGATATTAGTTATGTTGGCAGAATAGCTGCGTGTATGAAATTTTTAATACAGTTCCAAATGGCTGTGGAGTGGGAAGGAATTTTTAGGTGGAGTCGGAGTCAGTAAAAATGTAACGACTCCAACCTAAGTCTAAAATCTTAACTAGATACTCCAAATACAGAGTCCTGATAGCTACAGTAACCATTAGATATATACTTAAATGTGGGTTATAAGTCAAAAAAGTAGCCAGATGATTCACGTGGTGGCGATGAAATGTCTTATAGGTTTACAATTATTAATACATAGTGAGCTTTTATGAAGGAGTTGGAGTTTTAAAAATGAGGAGTCGGAGTTGGAAGTTTTAAAAATGGATAGTTGGATTCGGAAGTTTTAAAAGTTGAGGAGTTGTAGTCCGAGGTTTTGTGTACCGACTCCACAGCCCTGGTTCCAAAACAAAGTGACATTTTGAGTGCTGTGAAATAGATGCTACCTAGGGTTAACGGAAATTCCATCTATGGAAATAGTCGATGATGCCCCATGCATTTCACCTGGTACATTGTGTGCATCCAGGATCTTGTACAGCGATATGCATCTTGCAGTGCTGATAATGCTGGGTGTCATTCACATGTTTGTCATTTTTCTATTTCAACCCTCTGAGATCACAGCATCCTCTTTTTCTTGTTTTTGACTGTCACATTGAATTTTCTGACATTATGGAAATGCTGTGCTGCTTTTTTTTGTAAAGATTTAAGTATGCATTTTATATAATACTAATTCTTTTGGCTATGCATGAGAACAGCCTTGACATTTGCAGTGTAGTCACATAAAAGTCACATTGTTGTATGTTCATGGCCAATAGGCAATATACTGCATGTATACACTGTTGAAATGTAGTCGTGTCTTGTGCTTGTAGGTTAATGCTGTTGCTTTCTGTTATGTCTGGTTGTAGGCAAGCATAGATTTGACATCAGGCTTGATATAGACTGAATATTCAAAACGTAGTGATCAGTGAAAAGTGATAGATGCAGTGATAGAGATATTTTTGACAGAACCTGTGTTTGCTCTGCAAGTTTAGCCCAGATGTAATGGATACTACCTCCACTGTTAACGTCAGATCAGTTGCTGGCAGTCAAGGACAGTATCCCCAGTATAATATTGAAGCATGTGGCTAGTTTACTTCCTTAGTTTTGCTACATCATTGCTTCCCTTTACCTTGTTTTGCAGACACATGCTACATCTTCTGTCAGGTGTAACAAACTATATGGTGTGATATCCTGAAATACAATTTTGTTGATACTATCACTGTAAGAATCTCAAATCTTAACAGGCAACTGTTTGATGTTTACAGGACATGGAGAACACTCCTGCTGTGCAGGAAGCAGGCCCACAGGAGCCTGTGGATCAGGTATTTTTCAGTAACTTGTAATTGTCGCAATGGCGAAGATTGCAGATACGTAAAACGGGCTGCTTTAACAGCTTCAGGACTGAATTTATGTGGTAGATGATGTATTGAATTCTTAACACTTTAAAGCCTAAGATTACCCTGAATTTATTTGAATCTCTTATTTCTAAGAGGTGACCTACATGTACGTGTAACTTGTACAGGCCATACTTATGAGCTTTTAGCATTAATCAGTAGGATTAAAATGGTTTTTATAGATAAAAGAAATGTCAGAATTTACCTTTTCCAATGCGGTGAGCACGAGGAAGGCTGAGGGTGCACCATGATGCAAGAAACACAAAATTCCAAAAATGTCAGATGTTACTTTTTCAAAGTAAGCAGTTCATTTACAGATTCAATTTGTACCACACAATTTATCTTGGTTATACAAACCAGTCAGTTAATGGTGTATGGGGAAATGCCTGTTCTGTGAACTATACAAAACACGCTGTGTGGTGGCATAATATTTTTGAGTGTTAAACGTTTTGGAACTTATAGTAACTCATGGGCTTTAAAGGGTAAACTTAAGAATATTTTTGCAATAATCATGCTTCATAGTACACTTTAAAAACTGTACCCCACTTTAAACTGTAGTAAAATACCCTCATCACAACTAACATTTTTT
This sequence comes from Coptotermes formosanus, assembly GCA_013340265.1. Taxonomy (NCBI): domain Eukaryota; kingdom Metazoa; phylum Arthropoda; class Insecta; order Blattodea; family Rhinotermitidae; genus Coptotermes; species Coptotermes formosanus. The sequence continues at coordinate 749,210 of BLKM01000867.1, read as the reverse complement.
ATTGTCAGGTTTTAGGGTCATTACAACATGCTTTGACTAGCTTGGCCGTCTTTGGGTAATGCAAAAAAATGCAGAATTATTGGTAGGTATATCTGTAGAATGAGTTTCAACATTATAAACTACAAACTTGTTCTACAGATATACTATGCTACTGAACTTTCAACTAGCCTACGCTCAGGAAAAGCAAAAACTTAAAACTAGGGAACTACAGAATGTTTTAAAAGCAAAATTATGTGCCATAATCAAATACTCAAGATAAAATAACCTTAAACAGTATAAAAGCTAGAACTTTCAAGGCAGTATTCTTGCATACCTTTAGGATACCTGGATTGTATACAACTATAATAATTTATGTTCAAAAACTTTAAGTCCTTATGAATTATTGCCCCTTATGTAAAAATGAAATCTTGTTTATTTTTATAGAACTTCACAAAATTGTGAAAAGTGACAGCTTTGTCGTGTCTATCTGTTAGGCCGGCTATGTGAAACAACTCTGTTCCCACTAGATGGATTTTCATGAAATTTGATATTTGAGCATTTTTAAAAAATCTGTCAAATCCAAGTTCCAGTGAAATCTGACAAATATAATCGGTATTTTACATGAAGACATATGTACTTTTATGACATCTTGTTGAGAAATGTTTCAGATAATATTGTAAAAAAATCAAAAGCCACATTTCTTGTCCAATAACTTTATATTTTTAAAAAATTGTGCTGTTTATGAGACAATGTGGAAAAATATGGTAGAGCCAGACAGGCCACAGATGACAATATAATATGGCATGGGCGAGATGCAAGAATACACACGCATACTTAGAATATGTGATACTGCTTTTCCATGGCAACAACAGTTATGCTAATGTACCTTAATGTTACATTATATATTGTTGCCCGTCTTGTTATATTGTGGTTCCTACATTGTGTAGTGCTCACATGTTCTAACATTTCAGGGGAACATACTGCCTCCATCTTCGGCTCCCACTGGCTTCACAAGAGTCCTATTCCCTCCTCACTCTTCCAGAGCTGTGATTTATCAAATTGCCTCAAATAGTCTTATGTAAACACTTTTCCACCCCTCAGTCACTTCAGCATACACCTGGGCTGGTTCAGCCACTGTGTAAGTAGAGACAATACATTCCTCTGAAACATCAAATCATGTATTTGCCTCACAGTGCATAAATGCAAAAGGTGGATATCATGTGAACAGACTTCCAGTATTACTACTATGCCAAAGTGATCTGTTAGCTGATTGTGTGATAGCAAGAATTATCATGTAATGCGATCTAAGTCAGTCAGTGGTATTTAGTATTTATGCCACATACATTCTTTGAGAACTTGATTTTTTTTTTTGTGAAAGTCAGCTTTCAGGTGGTTCAGTTTCCCCATTGTTTTACTGTGTTTTTAAAAATTTTCGGATTGAGTATTATGTCATAAGATTTTGCACAGACAAGCTGCAGAGTCTTCTGGGATATAACACCAAGATGTTGGCTATCTGACAAACTGCCATCATATCCCAGAGCACAGTATTTGTCAAAGTGAGCATCACAGATGTTATGGAAAGGGTGCGTTTGTAAGGAATTTGGTTACTTCAAGCAAGAGGCAGAGAGCGTTCTGCCTATGTGTGGTGGTACAAAGCACTAAGGAATTTGCACATGGCAGTCAATTTCAGATTGAAGTACTTACAAAATTGCAACCTAAGCTCATTCTCTTTACAACCTGCTATGAAAGTATAAAATGCTTTCTGATGTTGGTGACAGATATTTACTATATATTTTGAACATCTTGGTCTTCTGGAATGTTATGTCACATTGATAGACATTTGAAAGGATTATGGTGCCATCATTCCATGGTCAAGCATTCCAAGAAGAGCAAATTTCTTGGACTTCTTAACTGTGAAGATTGCATAAGGCTAGGATCTTCATCAACACAACTGTGAGAACCTTAAACCACAGATTATTTTTCTGTATTAGGTTTGAGGTTTTCATCATATTGACAGTTATTGTGTTGTTGGTTATGAGAGTATTCTGAATGCAGAGGCAGTATATATTTGTACCTACCTCTGAAAATACATAGTGCCACAACTGAGAAGACTGCAGTATGAATGAATTTTGCTCTATTTGTAATTACAACATGGCCCCTCTGGGCTGTGTCATGGCTCAGGTTGTTAGGCACTTGCCTATCACTGTGGAGACCTGGGTTCAAGCTCAGGCCCGTCCATGTGGGATTTGTGGTGGACAAAGCATTGTTTCTGAGAGTACTTAGGTTTTCCCCTATCATAATTCCGCCAGAGCTGTGTGCTCATTTGATTCATGTCACTGATGCTGCGTGATCTTCATAATTGTCAGTATCATTAAATAACATACATCTGATGACCCCTAATTTTTTCAATCTGAATTAGGCAAAGAACACATAAAATGAAAACCTTTGGGCACTGCTTGTAAGCATCACTGAACAGAATGCACCTAGGCGTTTTATGCTGTGGTTGCATTCCAGAAAAAGTGGACGTCAAGTGAAATTGATATGCCTGTAAGAAAAAGAAAACTCAAATAAAAGCAAATAAACTAGCCAAAGGGCATTAAACTGAAAATGTGAGAGTGCAAATTATGAAGTGGGGTAAATTTGCAAGGGGCATTAAAGCAACAAGGCATAAAACAAGGGCAGGGTGTAACGCTTTTTGAGATCATTTACACAGCTTACCATATTGTGGGGAATGTAACCTGAAGTTCCCTCCTGCCTCCCCAGATCTACCTTCCCTTAAGCTAGGGTTAGGGCATTGCACATAAAACATTTTTATGGTAAGTTCAACTATCTGTCATGGTTGACTAGGTAATTTTGGATTACATAAGCTCTGTCCTACATAGACTACCTTGTGTATTCTTTTACATTAACCATTTTTGTTTAAATTTTATGCTTAGAACGATTTTTGTCCTAGTTGATTTATATACTGTACCCACAGTGAACTGGCTGGAGCAGTGTCATTCTTCAAAATCTAATAGTTTCTCAGCTAGTCAAATTCCCTGCATTTTATGGAACCATAGGTTCATTAGTGTGTTTATGAGAGCCAGATTAATCCAGTCCATATCCTCCCATCATCATTCTTAGGACTTCTAATGTCCTCCCATCTATGTCTGGGTCTTCCAAGTTGTCTCTTCAAGTTTCGTCACCAAAACCTGTATGTGTTTCCCCTCCCCCTGTATATGCCACATGTCCCTCCCATCTCATCCTCCATGCTCTCTGATCATCCTTATAATATTTAGTGGGGGGTACAGATCATGAAACTTTTTGTCATGCAGTTTTCTCCAAGCTCCTCTCACTTCAGAACAACAAACTTATAGTTCTGTATATTGTAATATGTATATGTTACTTATTATTCATGCATGTATAAATTATGTTGCAGAGTTGGATACTGGCAAATGAGGTAGCACAGGACACTGACACTTGCTCATCTGAATCACCGTGTGACAGTGCACCAAACAGCGAAGTTGAGTCAGATACAGTTTGCCCTCAACACACAACACCTGTGACTGTCCACACTTCATGGAGCCAGTAAGGATATCATTGTTTTACTGTTCTAGGTTATGTTTTCATGTAATGCCTTTATATTACTGGACTCTGCCATCACAGCAGCTGTGTAGAATCAGCTGTAATGCACGTGGTAACTCTTGTAATTCACTTTATAAAGTTATGGAGGGTGGTTTTGTGAGTATAGTGACTAGGCTACAGGCTGGACAACCAGGGGTTCAATTGCCAGCAGCCTCTTATTCAGTGGGGGGTGGGCGTGTGCTTTCTGTGGGCGTAAAGTGGTTGGGTTGTGAGTTTGACCGCTTACCATCTGGTGCTGAAATTGAGATTGAGTGGAGATATACATCTGCCCTGTCTGTATCTTTATGATGTGGTCAGGGATGTTATGTTTACCTTTATGAAGATATGGGCTTGTGGTTTGTATCAATTGTGCATATGGAGCCATAGTAGCTCACTATAGTGACTAGGCTATGCAATGGATGACAGAAAAATTAGGGTTCAGTTTGTGATGGGGACAGATAATTTTGTCCTGCGCAGTGTCCACACTGGTGGTGGGACTGACCTAGTGTACTATCCAGTGTGTACAAAGATCTTTTTCTTTTGTGGTAAAGCAGTCAGGGCTTGAAAACATGGACCTCAGTGTAGTGCTTAAGGTCAAAGAATGGATCTACACTTCCTTTCAAGTGTATATATCCATATCATGGTGTTTGCTACAGCACACAACTTTACCTTTTTTATACCTAATAGATCAGAATTTACAGAGGCCTTGCCATTTTTTAGGTGCTTAGTCACCATCCTCTCACCATGGAGGCATGCGCTCAATCTCAGACCGATCTGTGTTTGATTTGTGTTGTTCACGGTGGAACTATGACAAGTTTTTCTCCAAGTACTATGGGTTTCCCCTGTCTGTATCATTCCACTGATGCTCCATACTCATCTATTACCAATGTTACATAATCTCAGTAATTGACAGTGTTGTTAAATAACACATGTTTAAAAAGAAAAGAATGTACAATTCTGGGATTTATGTACTTGCTGCTTGGCACAGAGCTGAAAAATTGTTTTTTTGTTGTTTGAAATTTCAGAGAGAATTTGTGGAACATTAATATGGTTTTAATTATTTCAGGTTTCGGCAAATGACTTGTCTTCTGACTCCTTTTTCTGATCGGTTGTCTCCACTTCCTACGCTGAAATGGGCCAATGCCCAGGAGGTGTGGGAACTCATGTGCCACAAAGACGAGATGTCATTACAAGAACGTGATGAAAATTTGTTCTCCAGACATCCTGGTCTCCAACCACGCATGAGGGCTATTCTTTTAGATTGGCTCATAGAGGTGAGTTGAGTAGGAGGTAGGGTTCTTCTTTCAGTGTTCTTCTGAGATCTGAATCTTGAGGTTTTCATGATCGGGTGTTTGAGGACTCAGTTCTGTGTTGTGTCATTGTGTCACTGGATAGTTGGTTCCTGATGTTTGGAAAGAACATAGCTTTGCTTTAAAGATATAGAGGTCTGAGAAAAATGCGAGGGCAGAGCCCTAAAAGAGGAAATACGTAGGTGAAGTGTAACCAGTTTGTGGGTGGGTGGGTGGGAGGGTTGTTGGGCAAATTAGGGAGGTGTGGTGCTTACATGTACCCTGAAAAGGGCCATTATTATGATTGCACCAGAAATTCAATACACCATTGAGTCATTACAAGGATTTAAGGGGCCAGATGAGGTGACTGGGAAGTGGAAAAAGTGGCAGGGACACCTGGGCCCATGCCCTCTACTGGACTTAGTAACTCAGATGCAGGCTGCATTGCTCACTGTGTAACACTGCTTCTGCCCGCACCACTCTGAATGGCTTGGCAACAAAGACTACCTGTGTAAATGTAGGGGTTCTTAAAATGGCCAGAAAATGAAATGCTGAGGAGAGGATAGGATTTGTCAGGCTAGGTTGGTGGCAAGGGGCCTGGGTTCAATCCTAGGCCAGTCTGTGTGGGATATGAGTGGATTATCTGGCACTTGGACGTTTTTTTCTCGAAGTAATTTGGTTTTCCCCGTGCCACTGTCATTCCACAAATTCTCCATAGTTACGTTTTTGGCACTGATACTGTATGATTTTAGCAACTGACAGCTTAGTGGAATGACAAACTGAAGTGTTAAATAACGAAAACATGTAACGTGATCTTTCATCAGAATATATTTTTGTTGCATACATAACTTGCTTCTGCCTGGTTGAACTGCTGCCTGAAATAAGAATTTGTAAATGTGTTGAGCACCTATTGTCAAGCTGACGCACATTCCTAGATTATGTTCATGCAGGATGGGGGGATATAATTGGAAATCAGGGCATAAAGTAAAACCAGAAAGTAGAAATACAAGTGAAATGGGTGAAACTAACCGTTTAATTTATGAGTGTTTTCCCATTCATGAGTGTAGAATTGCTTTAAACTATCACAGAAATAAGCAAGAATAAATTTTGTTAGAGGTGTTGGTTTTAAATACAGTCAAACTCGGTTATAACATCGTGAAAGGGACTGAATATTTTGTGTCATTATAAATGAGCGTTATTATAACCAAGGAGTATAATGTTATGGTTAACAGTGAGGGAATTAATTCGCACCACAGAATATCTGACGCTGCATGCAAGGTGTCGCATAAACCGATGTTGTTATAACCAGGCTTGACTTTATTTATCTTTGGATTGTAGTGGATTGTTTTTCACAACAGTTGTTTGTGGGTTTCCTTCTGTGTAACATGGGAAATAAGATTAGGATAGTTTTGTCTTTTGAACGTGCTAGGCACAAGCACGTGTTGCTTCAGTGGCCCAAACAGTAGGGTGGGTGGTCCAAAGGTTCCGAATGCAATGATTACAACACCTGTATGTGACTTGTGCTATTTTGGGATGCATTGTGCTCATGACATATCATGTTTGTACAGCTGCTGAAGCAACACTTGCAAGGTTGCTGATTCCAGAATAAGGAGGAAGTTTGCTGTTTGTGAGCAGTTATGAGGGCCAGAGCCTGATTTCTACTGCAGTGGAATTTGTAAGACTATAAAGGCATGAATGTGCCCAGGGATTGTGTTGAAAAGATAGTTGAATGGAATAAATGTGTTACGTTTAACATTGTAATGACGTATCATTCAATTTTTGTGGCCTAGGGAACCTCAGTTATTGAAAAACTATACACATCCAGCAAGTGTGAATTCAGTCAATGTGGGAAGGTTTGCATGTGTACTGATATGTACACAGAAAGGATGACATATTCAGCAACATAAAGGTTTAATATTCAAGTACTTCGGGAACTAAAAATACAGATGCTGAATAAATGACGTGGTTGTACAAAGAGAGACCAACTGAGGAAATTATACAGGAGTCTGGGAATTTGCATATTTGGTCTCAACCATGCAATACCTTCATGAAGATATCCCTTGATGAAACTTTGCCAGGGCAAAATTTTCATGGAAAGCATGATTAAAATTGGTTAAATGTGGAGTGGGCAACGTGAGTAGAGTACGTTGGGTTGGACACTGCAGTGACCCTTGTACCCTGGGTGTTTCTGATCTTTTGTGCAACCCTTTGCTTAAGCAATGCATGAGCACTGCATTTTGAACAAAGTGCAGTATCATAAGAAACCCCTTAGCCTCCCTTTGTTTACAAAAGGACTGTCAGTACTCATATGGGGAACAAACACAACATGGCAACCAACTTCTGGCGGAAGATTCAAATATTTTGCAGCGTGATGCAGTGCTGTTGGGCGAATAGTTTCCAGCATTTCTAAGGATTGTAATGCCTCTGTCATTGAGCTTCAGCAGTCCAAAAAGAATAGACCGCTTGATTCTGAAGATGAAGACACTATGGTCCTTTGAAATGTGGGAACTACTCATCCAATGATTGCGCGGCAAGGCTACTGTGCAAACTGCAAACCTGAAGTTTTAGCAGCTACAGCTGATGTCGTGTTATGCATCTGCTCAAATTTCATCAGTGGATGTTTGTGTCTCTGAAAAGGAATTGTGTAGTGGCTGGTATAGGCCCCGAGTTTATTGACTGTTGGTTAGAAACAGAGTTAAACATGTGAGATTTGATATCCTTATAGTGGTGTTGCTGTAGTTTCATATCTTCTGGGATGTGATGCTGTGTTGGACAAGTAATTCGTCTTTTCCTTTTTAAGCTGTACAACCCTGGATGGGTTTTGGCTTTCTCAAGTAATTCTTGCCATTTTTTTCCTGTCTAAAACCCTCTTTTCCAATTCAGTACACCCATAATCTTCAAATCTTCCTGTGCGCTATCCAGCCATCTCTCTTTAGGTCTTCTTTTTGGCCTGTTTAATAATGTTGGTGTCCAGTTAGTTATCTTCCTAGTTATTTGGTGTTCGTCCGTTCTTTGAATATGCCCAAACCATCCAAGTCTCTTCTTTTTATTTGTCGTACAATATTTTCCTTTCTAATTATCTTACCTAATTCCTCATTACTTCTTAGTCTCTATAATCCAGCCAGGCTTTTAATTGGGCCAAAAATTTTCCTTAGGATCTTAGGGCAAGTAATTCCTGTTGTTCCAAATGATTGTACTTCATCTCAAATGCCAGGAACTACTCGCCCAACAACATAGTCATATGACAGAAGACTTGCATTCTCAGAGTTAAACATAATGGGACAGGTATGGAGAAGGCTGTTTCATTAGACATCCTGCCCTGCTGCAAACTTAAGTGCATGTTAGTTTGTCACATTTATGTGCATGCTGCTTGCCAGCATGTTCGTTGGGTAATATTTTGATGTTACATTCAGTGCTAATCAGGTTGTTGCCTCCTTTTTCCCACAAGATGCAAGTCACTTGGCATGTGATGCTGTGTCATTGGGTGAGCAGTTTCTGATGTTTCCAGGAATTGTAGTGCCTTCATCTTCAGGGCCAAGCGTAAGATTTTTTGAAGTGGCCTAGTGACAAAGTGTTGCATCTCAGAAAACTTGAAATTTAGTAACAATATTGTGAGAACCTCAGATCTTGCACTGCTTTATGTAATTTGTTACTATAACACAGTTGAAACAAAGTGTTTTTATAGACGTTGCTTTAGATTAGAAATGATCTATTATGATAAAGAGTGAAATGTGAAGCTGTATTGATTGGCTGTTCCTTTTAGAAGTTGATACATGTCTCATTGTGCTTCATTTCCATTATGTTTAATTACAGTGATAATAAACACAGTCTCACACGCCACTGTTTCTATTTATGTGCACACTATACCATCTGTTCTATTTGTGCCAGTGTACTACAAGTTTCGGCTCGGGCAAGCCTTCACCAGGTACATGTATAAATGTTAAAAATACAGATCTCTAATCATACAGTATAAAACGATTAGTTAAAACCTCACTAATGGTGAGGTTTTCACTAATGGTTCATGGTGTTTGTTATCACTGTAACTGAAACAACACACTGGGATGGCCCAGGTAAAGATTCTATTATGTTTAGTAACTGAGTAAGGAATTCAAGGTCTAAATGCATACAGTAAGGTATTTTCCCCAGAATTTTGTCTTCCAGCATCTGTGTGTTTAGATGTTTGAAAAATGTTATTTTTCACTGCTGCTGTAGTATTTTTTTATTGGCATCAGTGATGAGAAATTTTTATGCTTTTCTGCCACATAGGTATGTGAAGTATACAAGATGCACAGAGAAACGTACCATTTGACAATGGACTTCATTGACCGGTATTTGTCTTGCAAGAGAGATGTGCCGAAACAACACCTTCAGCTTATAGGTATGTTTGAAGTGCCTGAAATGCAAGTACTGTAGCGTGACGTAGAAGTTGAAAGGTGGTAAAGTTTCCTTTTGTGGAAAGTTATATTCTGCTACATTCACAAATTGACACTTAGATCCCAGCCATTTCCAGATGAGTTAATTCAATTCTATCATGCCCACTTTCCCTTAGATGTATTTTAAAAGTATATTTTTATCTTTGCTAGGTCACCCAAAGTGGTGTCTTCACTTCGGGAGTTTCTGACCAAACTTGTATGTACATTTCTCATTTTGTATGTGTTACTATGTGTCCTGCTTGCTTGGTCCTTTATTACTTACACTAACAGCATTAAGCGTCTGGAAGTTCTTATGTAATTTTCCCTGCCCTCCCTCCATCCATCCATGTGAACTGTATGCAATGCAGCTTTGTGAACCAGTTTCCGACTTTAAGGCTGGATGGAGTGACTACAGTGTATAATTCCACAAGAATTAAATGAAGATATTTGGCACAACTTCATTTATTGTTGGTATTTTCAGGTTCGTGTGCAAAGTTGTGGAAAGTGACTATTAACTTTGTCATGTTTGCCCATCCGCATGTATCAGTGCAGCTCCCACTTGATGGATGTGAATTTATAATCTCTTGCTGAATTCTTCTTAGAATGAGAAATGTTTCAAACAGCAGTTGTAGTGAAAATCAAAACACGCATTTTATGTTTAATAAATCTTTTCTGAAAATTGTGCTGTTTATGGGATAATGTGGAAAAATATAGTAGAGCCTGACAGGCCGCAGATGACTATGTAATTCTGCATAGAAGAGATGCAATTTGCATGCCAGATAACAGGCAAGAATACAGACTCCACCTAATATTTAATACTTACTGCTTTCCTTAGCAGCAGTGGCTAAGTTAACACACTGCAGTGTTATGTTATATGTATAATGTCTGTCTTGTTATGTGTTTTAGCTTTAAGGCATTAATTAATTTTTTTTATGTATTCGTTTAAATATAGCACAGTGGAATGTATCAATTAAACTATATAGGAAATGATGCAAAATGCCAATATGGAAATTGCAAGAAGATTTCAAGGTTGTATTTAACCGCTTAGACTGTTTTATCACTGCCATACTGTAAGCAGCATTTTCTGGAGCATTCAGACAAGCCACACACACAGAATCTGTGAGATTGGAGGTGTCCACCCAGATAAGCCAAGATAAACAACTTGCTGACAAAATAGTATGACACACTTGTGCACTCAGCTCCAAATTTTGAAGCATGGTGTACCTTACATATACTAGGAGATATTTGAAGTGAATACAGTGAAACTTAAATTTTACATTCCCACATTTTGTCTTGTCCGTGATTTTGTGCACTTTTTATTGTCCTGGCCAAGCTCACAGGAACAATGTTCCTACGAATTTACACCATTGTTTGATGGTTCCCACAAAAATGTAAAATCGGGGCTTTACTGAAATTCCAGAAACTAAAACATAAAGTGAAAATAAATTGAAAAAGGATCCTGAACTAAGCTGCATAAAAATGGGTGGATTATTTCAAAACTCTGAACATTGCCAGATGGATCTGTTCTGAAGTGGACTTTTTATTTGCAGTGTTTAAGAATGTATGAAATATGTGTAGTGGATAATATCAACAGATACAGAAATGGCCATTAAACTGAAACAACTCTGGCTGTCAGCAGCTACATTGGAATTTAAAGTCTGTACAATAAAGGTTGATGTTTATAACTTCTCCACTTCGCCTGCTGGTTTCTTGCACATATCTTCTATTTTTAATTTGTGTTCAGATTTCGTTTGGTATTCTAAGCGTAATCATGTTCGTCTTTTTGATCATCATGTTTAAGCATTGTATATGTGGTTACAGGTATAACATGTCTCTTCATAGCTGCTAAAGTCGAAGAAATATATCCACCTAAAATAGCAGAATTCGCCTTTGTAACTGACAATGCCTGTTCTGAGAATGAAATCCTTGACATGGAGCTGATCATACTGAAGGTAAGTTGTTTTTAGCTGCTACAGCATCAACTTAATTACTCCATACTTTGTAGTAGCTGTTCTGCTGGTCAAGAGATTCTTTTATGATTGCAGTCTTCTGGGATGTGACACTGTGGGTGAGTGAGTAGTCAGTGATGTTTAAGAGATTGTAGTGCCTTTATCTTGAGCATGAAGCAGTTCTTGCACTGAGAATTTCTGTTGTCTGGGATGTGACGCTGTCACTGTGCGGGTAGTTCTCCACTGTTTTGAGAGATCAGAGTGCCTTCGTCTTCAAGATGAAGCAGTTTTTGGACTGAGGATTTGGCCCATCTGGAATGTGATGCTGTTGTTGGGTAAGTAGTCCCACTCCTCTGCAGGGTCTTGAGGGTCCAGCAGTTCAAGAAGAACTGGGCTACTTGATTTTGAAGATGAAGACAGTGTTTTCCTCCAAAGAGTTTGTAGCTATGGGCCTAATGACAAAACACCACATCCCAGAGAATGAAATCTTAAGGAACACCACTTTGAGAACTTCAGATCTTTCAAGTTCTTGGAACTGCTTGACCGTGAAGATGAAGGCACTCATTCTTGGACTGCTTTGCCCTGTGAGAAGAAAGCATTTTAATCTTTTGAAATGCTGGGAACTACTCACCTGGTGACACAATGTCACATCCTAGCAGGCTTGAATCTTCAGGTACCAATACATTTCAGACAATCCCTGCCTCCATGATTAATCTTTAGCCACCACCCATCCTATATATGGGATGAAAATGCTACAAACATATGATGATTTTATTCCACATATTTAGACAACACATCTACTTACTGAATTTTTTGAGACATATTGCACATCTCTTTCTTTCTCCACAAAATGCCGTGTGTAATGTAGTCTTATCTATTTGGTTCATAAAATATATACATTTTACACAAAGGGTGTGCGAAAATTTAAATTTCAAGCTCTGGGGCTAAAAGGTTAAGGTAGAAAGAGGTAGCTGGTTTCTCTAAAATATTGGTCCCTGTGTAACAATTACACAGTGCCCCATTCCAGAATAGAATATTCTGCAGTCATGACTGCAAGAGCCTAAAAAATTCTCATTTATCTTATTGTTTCAGACTTTAAACTGGAACCTGTCTCCTGTGACAGTCAACTGTTGGCTCAGCATGTACATGCAACTTTGTTGTGACAGTCGGATGAGGGCACAGCAAGCTGAACGTTTGGGCCGGCCTGACCCTAGCTTTGTATTCCCTCAGTATTCTGGATTGGCATTTGTTCAAACGGCCCAGTTGGTGGATCTCTGCATGCTTGATGAAGGAAGCTTGAAGTTTGCTTACAGTGTGTTGGCTGCCACTGCCCTGTATCACATGGTCAGCCGGGAACTCTCATTATTTGTGTCAGGTAACACATTTTTAACCGTTTGAGCCGATATTAAATCCCCCGGTGCAGGCCTGCCAGCTGGGGTTTTTCTCTGGGCATTTAATTTCTAACGCTTGCTCTTAGTAAGAAAAAGCATATCTCATAGACTTTTCTTCAAATTTAATGAAAAAAATTTCGCAGTGTGTTTATGAATTGATGAATTCGGGAAAAAATATTCATGAATTTTTACAATAAATTTAGTCATGTAAATTGCATGCATTATATAAAATGTGGGGTAAATATTTTATTACTCACAAAATTCTGGTTGCTGCAGAAGATCCGTAGCACCTTGGATCACTGCTCTATCACCACACACACACACACACACACACACACACACACACACACACACACTGTATTTACACAAATTAGTTTTTGTGTGATAATCCGCGAAACAAGGCGCCACGCATGTGTCGCAGTCATGTCGTCAGAGGTGGAGCGTGAGTCTCTACCCAAGTACGCTCATGTCATATGTATAACCAGATTCGTCACACAATTTATAAATTCTGATATCGAAACGTTTCCTTTTCTTGGAAATGTACTGTCTGAAAATAACGCTGCCTTTGAATTTTACAATTACGTTGTCCACTTTCAAGTGTTCTGAGGAGTTACACAATTTAGCTTAAGCCTGGTTCAGCGTGTCAAAGATTGTCTTTATTTTCCATAGTCGGTCATATTTCTTGTCTTGCTTGGGTCTGTGTCAATCTCTATGGCTTGGTTATCAAGCCTCCTTGGTGGCCATGGCAGGAAGTCAGAACATGCTTCTGACCCGCTAAGACTGTTTGTGCACAGCTGCAGCTCTGTGTGAAATGTTGTACAGATTTATCTTTGGAAGGACATTTGTTGGGTTGGGTTACTCCTGCATCCTGGCTTCGCTGTGAAAAACAGTGTGCACAGGTATTTCCTCCTCCTCTTCCTCCCTAGGGTGCATTATTTTTGTTATTGCTACTGCCTGCTGAACACTACCTTGGTCTGTATGTTACAAAGACGGTTTTATATTCCTATGCGCTCATAAATCCAATACCCTAAGTAATGACCAACGTTCATGATCAGAGCAAAACAGATCTAAGCCTATGATGTAAATGCTATGAAAAATTCCTCATATTTCAAGGGTGCACACAATGTTTTTAGTATATTAGACGGCTGTGTGTTACACATTTCTGCCCCACAACCCCTACAGAGTGTCCCAGAACTACAACAGACACGCCTGTGAGCGCTCCTATAGCTGTACACATCAATTTTCATGGATATCTCCAGTATTTTTGTATTAGTTCGGCCTGAAAATACGCGTTACTGTATGCCACTGAAAACTGTTGAGATGTCAATTAGTAACTGGCTTCATAGCACACTGTTGATATTCAACCCACACACGACTCCAGGGTGACTGATAAACAAAACGCTCCTTCTCTAGAACGGTATTACTCCGCTGAGAAACGCGCAGTTCACCAATGTGTTGACATATATATATATCATGACTGTTAGAGGAGTTAGAGGGGTGGAGAGGGAACATTTATAACTGCACACACCAGCTCTGACCTTCAGGGGACATACCACAGAGAAATCCTGAGCGGTATATGGGATCAGGTGAAAAAAAAGCTTCTGCATTCAACACAATATTGACATCAACTGAGGTCGTCATTCGGCACGTTTGGCACGTTTAAATGCTCACTGGGCGACGATGACAGTCGACATTCGCAGTTAAAGGGTTATCATTGTCATTATTTTTAATACACTGTAATGACATGGCATTCTTTACAGAAGCACATAAAATGAATGTATCGTGGATATGTTTTATCTGTCCATATGAACATGGTCTCTTTTGAATTATGCTATAGGTTTTGATGCAGTTTGATATTAAAGGGTCCAGAGTAGACTTTGTTGGGAGCCAAAATCGTGTAGTTTGTGTAATGACAATGCTGTGGTCTGGATGGTTCAGGGTTCGAGTCTTGGCAGGAGTACAGAATGGCTGTGGGGCCCACTGACCCCTCTAGTAAGTGCGTACTGTTCTTTTTTTTCCTGGGGGTTAAGTGGCTGGAGTGTGAAGCTAAATACCGCCATTTAGTGCTGAGGGTAAGAATGATCAGATAGATTTTATGTTTTAAAACTGTGCCTATTATTATGAGTTTAAATCGAACTAACAAATGCACGACCTTATTGGTAAAGTGATAAAATATAATTACCAGTAAGCATGTGCATTTGTTGGTTTGATTTAACCCTTTAGAGCCTAGTGGTTGCTTTACATACCAACAGGTTTAACATTAAAAAATTCTAAATGTTGCTCACATTGGGTTTATGTGTTTTGTAAGGACCTCGGAACAAACTGCAACTTTTACCTTATACTTGATCAAGTGATTGGTTTTTCATAACTGAGGTGGAGAGTGTTTACCGCACGGTACGCACTGAGTCTTTACATAAAACAGTTTATCTTTAAAGGGTTAAAATAATCACATTTCTCAGTGGTGAGTGTTCTCGTAGCCGTCATGAACAATGTCAGAACATGTTAAAATGAAACTGTCATTGTTATTATTATGAAACACACCTACATTAGCATGCATACGAATGGAAAATCCCCCACAAAACTGGGAATCCCAGCCACAGTGTGTAATGTGAGCCTCTGTCTCTGCTACCAGATGTCTTGCCTGCCTTTTGTATGAATCAGAGGCCACATACAGCCTGTCATCATAATATCATCTGTCATGTTTATCAGGCATGACAAATCACATTATAAAACACATGACTGAAACTTGCAGATGTCTCTCTAGAAGTGTGGGAATGTGTAGAATACTACCCTTACACCTCCCCAATGGTTTGTAGCCCATATTCGGTTGTAGGTCCTCCCTGCTAACCGTCATTGTTACATTCACATTCGCACTGGGCATAACTATCTGTCATATGGGTTCCTCCCACCTCAGAAATGGATTTTATGCCCTTATGTAGGTGGGAGATGCCAGATGCTTGAATGGATTGTATGTGGTGGCACTAAACAGATATTATGTTTTGTTATTAGGTTTACAATGGCGGGATATAGCAGCATGTGTCCAGTGGATGGCAGCATTTGTGTATGTTGTTCGAGAGGAAGGACAGACTCAGGTGACAGCTGCGGTTAGGCAAGGAACAGCTAGCAATGATACCAATACTGGCTCTGGCTTGTTAAAATCTATGCCTCATGTTGTTTTGGATGACTCACATAACATCCAGACACATGTAGTGGAGCTCCAGATGTTGGTAAGTATTGTCAGTCTGCATTGGGATGTGAAGACATGGAATCCTGGTATGTTTAATTGTACATCCTAGTTGCATTCCTGAAAAAATAGGCAAAAATTAAAAAAGCATAAATCAAAAATGCTATTCCCATAAGAAGTAATGGAGTAGATGGGGAGTACTATAAAAGATTGTGGCCAGCCAGATGGTGTTAAACCAAAAATGAGGGGGCATGAATTTAGTAGTTGTAGCACAGCAGCCTGAGTTCAAATCCAAGGACTACCATACCCAGGTGAAAGGTGAAGTGATTTCATATAATCCAATGTAATTACTATTTTTTGATACGAAGGAAACAGTTGTGGGCAGCGTCTTAGGGATGGATTTTTTTAATTTTTATGAAAAGACAAACTAGCAAATAGTAGTTCATGCTAGTCAAATTCTGATCTCAGTACATTTCTTTCTGAAAAAAGACTCAATTGACCGTTGTTCCAGGGTCTCCCAGGCTTAAGAAAAAAAGATGAATGCTCATGCAAATTGTTCAGAAAATAACAGAGTACAGTAGTTAGACAAGTAACATTGAGGCCAAGGTGGAGCCAGATGATGAGGAATATGTTCAAAACCCCCAAGTTCTTTGTCATTATTGGTGATAGATGACTTTCTTTCACACCTGTCCTACCTCTAGCACCTTTATTCAACTCTTATGCCATAAGTACAGTCAGTTGAAACCGGTCAAGAAAGTACACCCACTTCCAGTCATACACAAAGTAAAATAACCCAGATCATGTGAGAAGGCTGTTAGCTGGCATAGTGCCTCTTGTATCGGTCAGTTTTGATCCGTAGTTTGGCTGATACTGCCACGAGTCATTTTTTTTGCTGAAGCTCGTTCATTAGCACTTGATAATTTTATGCTGGACTGTTGGGAGTCCTGGATCATCAGACTTCAGACTACTGGAGTTCTATTGTATTTCAAATCATTGAACTCATCTAGTCAAATGGTTGTAATACAGCTTGAAATTACAAATTAACCCTGTTTGGTATTAGCCGCATTAAAAAAATAAAAGCCCTGTTTTAAAAGCCAGGATATATTAGATACTTTGAAGTATGTGGTGTTTCAAATTAGCCAATTTCAAATTAGTGATGACATATATAATGCCATTGAGGAAGTATGTCATGTGAATATCTGTGCTGTGAGAGCTCTGCTGAGGGGTGTAAATGAAATTTTGTTTATATTTCTAAATTTTTTTTTTCTGATTTGATAAAATTCAGTACAGTTGTCCACAACAGTGTGAGTAATTGTGTTTTGAAAATGGCTGCAATGAAGGCAAAGCTGTACGTAGGGGTGTAAACAGATTTATATCCATAATTTCTATATTTATTGCCTGATGTGGGTGAAATTAAGTGTGAGAGATCTCATGATGATTTTGAGCAGTTGAGAGTTCTGTGAGAATCTGTGCAGGGAAGGCCATACTTCCTGGTGGGCATAAATGAAAGCACATTCCCACATGTACCATGAAACTGTATCACATTTTTAAAGCAAATAATGCATTGTTAAAGTCTGTGTACTGTGTCACAGATCACATCGTTTGCAGTCTTGTTTTCACTTATGGTACATGCAATGTTGAACTGTGTTTCAGGATAAAGCAAAAGCACGCCTGAATCAGATATTATCAGTGGAAGAGAGTCCCCTGGCAGTGGCTCCAGCACCAGGGCTCCTGACGCCGCCTCCCTCCAGTAGGAAGGGCATATCAGACCACAGTGTCACGTTAGCAGGAGGGCTTACATAGGTATATTCCGTGATAGGTTAGTGCATCACAAGTACAACGAGGAGCACATTGGTACTGAAAATGCAAGGTGTTGGGGATTTAGGACATACCATTTTGCATGTATTATCTTCTTTAACTCTAACAAAGTAGTATAGCTATTAACATCGTAGCTAATGTGTGTACGTATGTATGAGTGTGCAGGTTGGAACGTTTGTTTCGTGTGTGTCTGAATTCCCATCTGACTGCAGGGACTTCTGGTTATTCCCTGAAACAAGTGAGCTGTTAGAGTGTTTGAGGTGAAGTGAGTTGAGTGTTTGGAATGGAATTGAAAGTGCCATTTTTTTAAATACAACTTGGCAGTACATATCTCTGAACAAATCAATTTTATTAAAAATCAGATTTAAACATTTCACTGTGTAGGTATAAGGAACCAAACACTTACTTTGCAACTTTGAATTTTACACTGTTGTCTTATAAGTTTTATTAAGAAATTTTGTGGTGCGATGGTTTTTATATTACAAACATGCTGTATTGTCTTATGTTATATGTGACTATTCATCATACAAATGTGCCTATACCACATAAGTAAATTGGTGGCAAATAGTGCCAAAAAAAGCGCTTCATCATTCTAGTCTTCTGTCCACAGCCATAATGCTTTCACAAGCTTAAATTGATGGGTCAGGTAACACAGTTAATTGTTCAAATCAGAGCTAAATTTAAAAAATTATGTAGAAAATTGTCCTATTAATTTTGGCTTGGAAGAGAGTGGAATTTGTGGGTGGGTCTTTTTCTACCATAGTTGTCAAACATCCTGGGATGATCAAAATAATCTCAGACGTTGCTTGGTATAGAAATGCCATTTCCACTAATAATTAGTTGCTTTTATAAATCTAGAGAAAATAACACAAAAATGTATAGTGGTAAAGTAGTAAGTTTGCAGTGGACACTATTGAATTGTTAGCATTTGAGCAGGTGACATGCATGTTAACAATTTCATTTAGTTTTAAAATAAAAATGTAAGGCTGAAGTGTATACTATCTGACAAATGAATTAATGATAGACTGTTAGCTACAATGAATTAAACTGAACAGTCTGAAGTGATATACAGTGCTACAATAATCACAAACATGTGAATGTTTGATTGATACACCAGTCTTTACAAACATACTTTCTGTTCATAGATATTCTGGTGTCAGTCTAATGCTTATTTGGTATGTTGCATTTGATTGCCTGATTTTATCTCAGTATTTTACAGGTTTTGAAATCTAATTGATGTTACTGTTTAAAGCAAAATGATACAGGCAGCTTGTTTCTCAAGGTGTTATTTTTGTCTGCCTTCTTTAATACTAATAATGTATACTGGAGTCAAGTTGATTTTCATATTGACTAATGACATGAGTACAAAACAGAAACTGAAACTTGCAAGACGGTATAAAGTGAATATGGCACTGTAGTCTCCTTTGGGACATTGTGCAATATATGTATGTTTTACATGATGATGTGTTTTAAATACAGTGAAACCCACATAAGGTGAGCCTCCTTAAGATGTTTTGCCACCTAAGACATTAGAAGAATTTAGTACCAAAATTTTCTGTATGATCAATATGTATGTTGCCCTGTAAATTTTTTTCCACTTAAAAGGGTTTCCCACCTAAAAAACAGAGTTCATGACACAAATTTTCCAGTCTTTTGATGTGTTTTTTGCATCAGAATCTTCAGTTTCCACAGCTGCTCGTTCATTTAGTTGGTTGCTTGTGTGCATTGATGAAATGGTGGTCTCAATTTCAAAACGGTTATCTAGAAGGTCTTTTCCACCACAGACCAGACGGACAAATAACCAAATTCAGTGATAATTGGCGGAAATGTGTGGTGGGAAATGTCACATTCTGAGTGCACTGCCATCTTTTTGCTTGTGCATTTGACATGGCATGGCACAATCTCAGTGTGCATGCAGTCTACAAGTGCAGGTGCCTGTCTTTAACAGAGCATGTTGAGACTGTTTAACTACTTTACTTTAATTCCAGTAACTTGAGTTATTCTGTGTGCAATATTTATATATACATTTTTGTTTACTGTGTGTGTGTGTGTGTGTGTGTGTGTGTGTGTTTGTGCGCTATAGAGCAATTCGTCACTGAACACATGTTGAAACTGCACCAGCAACTGACATAAAACCTAAGTAGCTGTCAATTCAAGAAAAGATGGACATTATAAATCAGGTGTATTCTACCTAAAATGTTGCTTGCAAAAGAGCTGCTTAATAACTTTGAATTCATGTCAAACTTGAAGGGACACAGTGCTGAAACAGTCTGTAAGTGCAGAGCTGACCTGGAAAAAGAGGAAAACAGCAAAATATAGCAAAGTGTAATTGGTATTTATTGAATGGTTCTGGCAAAAATGAGGTCTTCATCTTCAGTTGTGCTTGTAAAATATCTATTGGCATGCGTTCAAGAATGTGTGAAAGTCACTGAAGAAGACCGGACTTAAAATGTGGTTTGATGGTGAAAACGTATCGTTTAATGCAGAAATTATATGGAATAATATTATAGCGAAGTGAATGTCGATTTTAGTACAGAATTGCACCATAGTGTTTCCAGGGTTACCTTTTAAGATGTTTTTATGCTTAATAAGTATGACTGACTTCTTCCATTAATGTCTTAACCCTTTAAAGACGAAGCGTATCTGTCTTATGTAAGGACTCAGTCCATATTGCACTGTGAACACTGTCCACTTTGGTTATAAACATCAGTATCTTAATGTTTTATAAGGCAAAAGGTGCTCTTTGTTCTGAGATCCATACAAAACACACAAACGCAATGTGGTCACAACATAGAATTTTTTAATGTTAAACCTGGTTGTGTGTAAAGTTACCGCTAGGCTTTAAAAGGTTAAGAGGGTTTCACTGTATGTTGATATTTGTAAAGTCACAAACATTTTAGGGCATCTGTAATGATTTGCATAACTATGGAAACTGCACTGACACTTCTCTTAAATTGTAACATTATTGCATGGTTAAATAAGTCACCATTGAGCCCAAAGTGATGTGATATGTATCAGTTGTTAGTTAATTATGCACAAGCTTGGAAAGTTTTCCTAACAATTGACACATAATCACATCATTGTAGGCTCACTGTTTATGTCATTATAAAGCATGTGGAAGTGTCCTGTGTGTATCTGTGTGCATGCTTGTGTGCACATGTAACGAATCTGAAGTGGGCAGAATGAAGGTTGGGAGATGGAATAAATGGATCAAGAAACAAAATTACTTTTAAGTAACTCAAAAGTTTGAAATTCTTTGTGTCTGAAGGAAATCCATAAAACCACTGTGCCACTCGCACCCTTCGTTCTCCCACACATGCACAGTTATTTTAATATTTTGGGTACTTCCGTTTACAATTTCAACTGCGTTTTGTGGGCAGGATCTCCGTAGGAAATGAATGCTTCAGTGCCTTGTTTTAATGTCAAAAGTGTATTGCCTCTTGCATAACCATCACGTGTGTTTGTGTGTCCCAGAGGAGACTAATCGCTACTATGGCAAGATGTATCCTTGCTGTTACAACTAACTAAGCATAGCAATGAAGAGTGACACCAAGTTGTACCTCATACCAAGTGTCAGACTCACATGCTGAGTTGTATAATTTAGATGTTGCACATTGTGGAAATGCATCTGAAGGCCAAGACCTCATGGAGATTGTTTCTACACAAGCATACCATATTAAGTTCATTTTACTTAAGAAGCTCCAATTATTTATCTGCAATTGTAGATGAGAACTGAACCACTGCCATACCAGACGCCAACTACTGTATTTATAGTTTTTATATCTCCTTTTTACCATACCAGACAATTTGCTGGTGTAGCAACTGTTTGGAAGGTAAATAATATTTTTATAAAACTAGAAAGTGTGTCCCCAACTGTGGTTTATCTGGTAGAGTGCAAATAACAAGTTAACTTTGAGTTGTACTTTACGTCAGGCTTCTCTTGCTCTTAGCATTAGTGTACCTAATTGTTTGGCTTATTAATAGTGTTGTGTTTTTGGACCATTATCCCCATACTGAGATGTCATGTTGGATGAACTTTTCATGTTATGTAAAAAGTCATCAGTGAAAGTTTTAGATTTAGGATTACTTTATTGTTGGTTGTTCGGTTACCTTAAATTTATGGTTAAGATGGTTTAGGATAAGGGCAATTTGGATTTTAGCATATTTATTGTGAAGCAGAGAGATGCACTGGCATTTTCCTTAGTATTACTCTGTGCTGATATTTTATACTCAGGTTACTTGATGACTGTTTGCATTATATTTTAACCTTGCAACAGTTGTTGGATTAATTTTAGTCATGGTCTGCTCTAGCTGTTCTGTGACAGATGAGCTGTGCCAGACGTGACACGTTTGATTAGCCAGTGGCATACCAGTATCCCTGTCATTTTTTTTTTTTGAGAAAGGTTATTCCATTCAAAATCTGGACCATATTTGGTACACAACTCTTATTTGTGCCTTTTAGACACAAATTTAAATTGATTCATGCCTTTTATTATGTAATAGTTTAAATAATAAATGCAAGATGGCTCTTCATTAGATTTAACTTCTATCTCTATGTTATTTTTTAAATGAGAACTCTGGAAATGAAGCATTGTCTTTGGAATATCTGATATCATTGGTTTAGTTCATAGAAAAATGTAAAATCCCCATTAGATATTGCAGAATGGCTTATACTGTAAGAACCAGAAGAGGTAAAGTACAGCTTGAAGTTCGTAGCTCTACAAGTAAGCCAAGCTTATTCTGTATGCCTGTTTTTCATGATATGAATGTAGATAAGGATTGTGTTGGTATTCCATGTCGATTCAGAATAGACGTCATTGCAGGTCTGCATCATACTGAGCACTGGATATGAAAATTAAAATTGCAGGGAGCTAAAAATTCTTCATGTTGTGGTGTACATTCCATTTGTTTGACACTGTCTTTGGTTAAATTTCAGGTTATCTTTGGAATTGTTGTGAAAGATGGTTTTCAATCTCCAGTGTTTAAAAATGGTTATGTGCTATAAATTAGATTGGTTTATGTAATGACTGGAATATCTATATGTAAGATTGAGTTGCATTATGTCTGCATTTACTGTTAATTCAAAGACTGAATTATGTCAGACAAAAAAAGGGTTGTCTTTTATTTTTTACAAAAATACCTCAACTAAAGTTACATTACAGCAAGGACCAAGTTCTTAGATTATATTGAGTTTGATAGAAAACTTCCTGTCCTTGTCCATTCTCCATATCCTGAATGTATTTTTATTTTATTTGTGGTTTTTTAACACCTTCAGAAGTCTTAAATTTCTAACATAGTAAAAGTGGTGAGTTCTTTTTAGACATTTTAACTTTCATGTGTGTCATCTACCAACCAAACCTCCATCTGTCTGTCTCTTTCAAAAGCTCTTATTTCTTCCTTTGCATGGCAACCTTCATAATGTTTTCTTGCATTTTCATATACCACTGCCTCTTTGGTATTTTTTATTTAGTTTCATGTACAAAATTTTGTTTGCGATTTTATGTTTTTTCAATCTTCAAGACATGCCCACACCATCTTATTCCATTATTTGTCATTTCCAAGGTAGTACCTTTTTCTTATTCTGCTTTTTGCGTCTGTATGCAAAAAATCCTCACCTCAGTTGCTGTTTAGTCTGTCAATATATGCCTTGGTCAATGTTCATGTTTCTGCCCCATGTATTTAATATGAAATTGCAAGTTTTAAGCAAATATATTTACCCTGTTGGCATTTCTCATTTCCAAAGTATACCCCCAGTTACCCGGTAAAAGGTTAGAGCTACATAAATAAGATTACTTTCTTCTAATGTATAAAGCAAAAACTTGGGCAGAGTCTAGGATGTGAGTAGATGGTGACAAGCAGAAATGAAGTGAATCATGGAATTAGGCAGATCCTTAATGTTGAAGAAAGATGTTGACTGGGGAGACGAAGGGCAAGAAGTGAAATAAGTGAAGCAGGTATGTAGGAAATAGCATACACATAAATACGAGATTGGGATTTTTTTGTAATTCATCATCTGAAAAATGGGAAGGGAGCTTGCCCTGTAATCATGCATGAAGTTAAAATTGTTCTGTATATGATTTCTAAGGTTTCTGCAGCAGTGTAACAGGATTCCATTCTGGGAATATGATGCTGCAGCAATGGGTAATCAGATCCTGGTGTTCCGATTCGCTGCAGTGTTGTCATCAAGGGTCAAAATGTCCTAGGTATTTTCCTGAATCCCTGAAGATCGTGAAGGGTGGCCATCACATGTGTGGGTACATATGGTACGTACAAAGTGAGCGCACATTTGAAAATAGCATATGGGTGGAAGCTTTTTTTAATTGGGCACATATTCTGGTGGAAACGTCAATGAATGACTGGCACTGCTATCTCATAAATGTAGTCACAGTGTACACAGTTGCTCTTTAAGTTAGGCTGAATGAGGGGCAATAATGGTTTGGAAAGTATGTGAAAGAAAAGTCATGGCAGAATTTAAGCAGTTGGAGGGACTGCAAAAAACTGAAAAACTTAAGTCAGGATAATTACTGTGCTCGCTAAGATTTTAATTTGGCACTTGAACACAAGTTAGAAGCATCACTACTTGATCCAACTTTGTGGCTATGTGGGTTGCACCAAGGACTCCCATGGATTGACCACCTCTAAACTTGCCTTAATCTGTTATGCCTTTTCCTCCAGCATGCTACATCTTGCCATTCTGTTAATATGAACGACTGCAGTGATAACCTTTGCTAATGGCAAGCACTTTAGGTTGGTCTGCAGACCAGACGGGGATGGAACGGAGCACAAGCATAGAAATGGAGAAAGCCTTGAAATTTGGAAGTGATGCCTGTTTTAAGGAAATAATCCAACACTGTCATGGAAGGACTGACAAAACCATCAGACTAGCCAGTCTCCAGGGTCACCTAATTCAACATGTAGCGTTGTTTTTGAAGGCAATGACTTCTACTGGTAGGCGATTGTAATGTACACTAGAGCGTGTCTGTGATTGAGTGGGACTGACAAGCCATCATGAACATCAGAATCTGTTTTCAATGTAAAATGCCCATTTGGTTCCAAGAACTTACAAAATATCAAAAATGAAATAACCCAAAATGTATGATTTATTTTTAATTCAATACAAACACATTTGCTAGCATAAATTAAATGACTGAAGGATGGTTTCATTCCATAAATCATGAAAGCAGTCAACTTCACTGAATGAACACCAGGTTGACTGAACTGAGAGTGATCTGTGCAATAACAGGACACTGAGGGAAGCTGACTCATCAGCCATGTGTTCTCATTTGGATTTGCTGGAATGAGAAATGGAAAGGCTGAAACAATGGTATCAAAGTGGATGATCACAAAAGGCTAAAATCATGAACACAGCCTGTACTGTATGTCCTGTAGACAGTCATCATGAGCATGGCAGTTCTGGGATAATGTTCCATCTATCCTTTCCAGCTTACATCCACATAACTGCACATGTCTGGCTGCATAATTCCTTCAAAGTCCATGTGGTTACAGATACAGATGACACATGTTTATGGAGAATCCTGTCATCTCTTAGCTGCTAATCTTGCGGCTTTGAATCTGCTCACAGGGCGAGTTTGTGTCGTCCGCTCTGGTGGTGATAGCTCTCCTGCAGAGTGTTCAAGCACGTCTCCAAATGCCTACAAGACAGTAGTTACAATGTGACTTCTTGGCATTTTATATTTAAAAGGATAATGGGGGAATGTGACATACAGGGAGAAAAAGGGAGGTCAGTGGAAAAGGGAATGTAGGACATCGTTTGTTTTCCTGGAACACAGCATAGTTTATTTATATTTGCAATAAAGTTTACTTACATATGAGGTAAGGCATCCTATAAGTTAGAATGTGCCTTACACCACATTATTTTTGACACAGTTATTCCCATAAAGGAAACAGATTTGCCTACAGCACAGCAAATTTTCTCCTATCTGTGGGTCGTCTCCAAAAGTAAGAACTGGGCCTGAAAGTGAAAGAAGGCCCTGGTACATTTTTCCTCAGTGCTTTAAAATAACTGGTTTTTGCACAAAAGTAAAAACTAAGCAAAATGAACATTTAAGGGGCTTCCTTTGTTAGACCTCTGTGCTAAAACAAAATAGGAAATGGTGAAAGTTTTGATTCGGACATTGAGGTTGCTGAGGATTGAAGTTTTCTTGGATGTGAAGTTGTGTCAAGTGAGCAGTTCCTGACCCTTAAGACTTAAGGCCAGATGGAGAGCACCATGAATCAAATATAAATAATACAGAATAACAGAGGTGTCTGTGTGCTGCCAGGCAGCTATGATCTACTCCTTCTCTGTTAAGTAAACCTTCAATAAGTCCTCCAACATAAGCTGCAGTAATTTGCTTAGATGGATCTAGCATTGATCACAGAACAGGAAGTGGACCCCTGACAATTTCTGTAGTACTGGTCCAACTACTTGCTAGCTGTTGGTGCGAAGGGGAAGTGGAAAGCTGGTAAGAGGGAAAGCACTGTGCACACACCACTAAATCTAGTGATTTCAAGACAGCCACAGTGACTGAAACTACAAATGTACTCCCAAAAGATTAGTATTCCTGAATGAGGTAAAATGCTGCCTGGCTATTCTAAGTTGAGCCTAGCAGTGACCATGTAGTGGGGACTACAGCTATGTACAGTGTTAGGGACTTTGGCAAGCAAGTAACTTAACATTATACACTCAGAACTGTTATAATGTCATGAAAGGGGCTAAGAATTTTGTGTTATTATAAATGAGTGCTGTTCTAACCAAGGAGTATAACATTACAGCTAACAGTGAGGAATTAATTGGTAGTGCAGAACATTTGACACTATATATGAGGTGTTGTATAAACTGATGTCATAACTGGGTTCAACTATATACAATGTTTTGCCCTTGCTTACACAGCTGCTACAATTATCTATAAGCCCACGCAGATGCACCCCAAAATTTTTCCTTCGGGGGGGGGGGTTTGCTGACCCTAAGGCTATATATAATTTATGTTTCATTTTAAAAATCATGTTATAAAAATCATATTGTAAGTACAACATAACACTGTTTGCAACTGGATTTATGTACATATGAATACAACTACATGTTCCATGACTCAATCACAGTGTCCTATCTTCTTGTTTTTCTAATCTCATTAATTTATTTTTCAAAATTCTAAGGCAGTACTCATCAGTCAATTTCAGTGGCTGATTTTGGCTGAATGGTAAATCATGTAAAACTTCTGATATCATAATATCTACAAAATCTGTGTTTTTTAAATTTCAGTTTTCTGGGGTTTGGGGGCTGCAGCTTGGCAGCTGAGCCCATGTGTGAAGTATACCCTTCACAGCCTGTCAACTATCACTCAATTCCATTTAGTCATAATTCTGCAAAGACCTTCGAATAAAACTTCCTCTTGTTCTATCAGTTCCACAATGGAAACCCCAAGAAAAGGCATGAAAGTTAGCTATGACTAAAATGCTTAACATTATGTGGTTACCACTGGGTGTTCTTCCAGCTCCTCTACTGGCTGCTGTGTGGCTGTGTTCCACAGAGGTTCTTCTGTTTCCTGCGTTATTATGGGAACAGACTCTGGCTGACTAAGCCACTGCATCCGTCGCTGTCCTATGGCACTGCTACCCCCCAAATCAGCTAATTTATTCTTTAGGATTGATTTAGGTAAGTCCTCTTTTGACATTTGTTCTTTTATACACTTATAAATGTCAGCTGGAGTTTGTATTGGATGTTCATCAGCCTTTCTGCTTTGTTGTGCTTGGCTGTCAATAGGTGTGTGTCTAAATTCAATCCTTAGGGGTTCTGCAATTGAATCACTGTCACAGTCACTGTCCTCATTTGTTTTTGGACTCCTTTCATCTGCAAATGACACGCGTCTCATTGAGGATTTCTGAGACACAGAACCTGTGTTTTGTGCCTCTGGTCTGGAATTGTCTCTCGCTTCAGTTAATACAGTATGTTTATGTACAGCACTGTCTTGTTTTATTAGGCCATTCCCTCCACCAATCTGATCTAAAAGCAAATTTGCAGTCAGATCACCTTCCAATGTCTCACTTTCATCATCAGTATCAACTTCACTGTTTTCATCATCACGTTCCACATCTCTGCGCTCTGCATGCAACCTGTAACAATTTTTAAGCACAGACATTTATCAAAACACGAGACAGGATAAATTGTGAGTGAGTATTGGTTATATTATACAACAAGAAACGTTTGCAATTTTAGTGTTCACATAGAATTGTAGAGGTGTCAAATGTAAGTTGCAAGGGAGCGAACACGTAAGCACATAACTTGGATATGGATTACAGGTAAGGCACAAAGAATTTTGGTGTGAAAAATCATAAAAGTGGCCACCTGGAGGGAGAGTGATTATAACGTCTTGAAGCTTTCGTGGCAACAGAATTAAAATAAAATCTATTCAGGCAGAGAGCCATGTCAAAGTGTGAAATTCTTCTGACATTTCAGGAACTGACTCTGTCCCCATCTTCAAAGTGCTACTGATCAGTAGCCCAAGATTTTATTGAAGTGAGTATAACACTAACATGAATCACATTGGAATATGTACTGATATGAAATGGACTGAACTGCCTTATGATAATTTCCACACTTTCGTATGACCAGTATTTATCTTCAGTTTACACCACTTAGAAAATCAGTTACAAGCTGTTAAGTGGAGAAGAACTGATATATGATTTCAGAAGTAGATATCCAGTGTTTCAGAGATTCCTGATGATGGAGGCAAAGACAATCTACAACAATGGTTTCTGTGATATCTGACATTCATGTAAGCTGTTACTGAGGATTCATGTCTCTTGGGATGTGACATGTCACTGGGCAAGTAGTTCCCAATGTTTTGAAGCAGTCCAAGAAGAAATTATCCTTTGACTGCTTGATCCTGGAGATGGAGGCACTATGATCCCTCAAAAGTTTGGGAATTATTTGCACAGTGATAAAAGTCACATCCTGGAGCACCTGAATCTTCAGGATGGAGCCCCTGTCCACTTTTCCTTGGCTAATTGCGTGAGAAGACTTCTTCTAGATGCAGAAAATCCCTGCTGCAATGCTGCCTTGCTTATGTAAATATTGAAATAATTATGTCTTTTTTTTGTGGACAAGGGCCCCACAGCAGAAGCAATGGATGCACTGCAGCCTTAAGGCTTCTTGTGCAACCCTATGATGGAGACGAAGATGATTATTTTTTGTCCTTTTCCTAGTAATGGAGCACCAGTGGAATGAAACTGACAGGGGAAAATCGAAGTACTCGGGGAAAAACCTGTCCCAGTGCCACTTTTTCCACCACAAATCCCACATGGACTGACAAGGGATCAAACCCGGGCCTCCATGGTGGGAGGCCGGCGGCCAACTGCCTGAGCCATGGCATGGCCCAATTATCTGTAATGCTAATGCATAGCACAGACAATGCTACTGACATCACCTTATAAGCTGGAAATGCGAGACACTGGACAAGATAACAAAGCCTTCGACTGGTAAGTAAATTATGTGTACGAAAACTAAAAGTTACAATAGAAATGGAAAGAGAAATTGTTAGATAAAAACACAGTTTCACTGCTGATGGTACTGAAATTCTCAGAATCCAGATTTTTGGAGTTCATATTGTTGCAACTTGAAAAAGACGTGAAGATTATTGACATCATTTCACCTGTCAAGCTCCTCCTCCAACTCCTCTTGCAGTTCCAACTCATCTAATCTCTTCCATAAGCTTTCAACATCCTGAATTTTGGTTTTTTCTTTGTTACGAAGTTCACGCAGTTTTTGTCGATATTCTTTTTCTTTCCGACGATGCTGAACTGTGAAAAAAAGTGTAATGTACAAGTGGCATAAAAATTGTCATGACACTTCTAGCAGTTCATAGATGGACATACATTCTGGGTTGGCCCAGCAGACATGCTGTACAGACATGGGTGTATTGAGGGTTGATCCTGAAATGTTTGATGGGTTAGAAATATAATTTGTGTTGTTACCTCTCCACTCAGTCTCTTTCTTCTCATCATAAAGTTCTAATATCTCTCTTCTAGACTCCGCTCCAAAAGCATCCTGCTCCATGGGAAGCTGCTTCCTGGTAAGAAGCAAATTGTTCTCTCTCTCCAAGTCTTTCAGCATATTGTCACACACTAAAGAAACCAATGAAAATATTATATAGGCCATATATTAAAAAGCATGGCAAAATGCATGCCCATTTTCTACATGTTACAAATTCACATTCTTTCTCCCGTCCTGTTTTGTTTCCAGTAAGCAGCATGACAAGACCATAGCTCACAAATAAACATGATCCAAATGTGATACCTGCAGGAATTTAATTAAAATTCCTGGGCTCATATAAAATATTCTAAATAAAACTTACTTTTTATCCGTCTGTCACATATTTCAGCTGCTTCCTTAGCACTGCGTTTTACAAACCAACCATCACCGAGGCAAACTAGTATTTCATTTGTATGAACCATCTTTCCTCTCATCAAAGCTTTTGATCCTACAGGAACCATTACATCATAAGACAACTTATCAGGAAGCGAGCAAAGATGGGAACAGACAGATGCATGTTCCTCTCTCAGTTTCATCCAGTGCTTTGTTGCATATTCATTCTTCTGTAATGCCTGTAACATAAATGTGAAAATGTCTTATGTTTACGTAAGATGTATGTACTACAAGTTTAGACTTTTCTACTCTCTCAAATATTGAAAAGATGAATATTATAGATACACCAACAAATGGAGTGAATCATATATTACTAAATTTTCTATTTCAGTTTCTTGGCTTATGTATTAACAAAACAAAAGCATACACACACATTAACTGGAGGTGCAGCAACTGCCACATATCTTAAAGCACTGATTAAGTATTCCCATTCAGAATGGTCAGCTGAAGAGCAGGGATCTGAACCATATAAGCGTCACTGTCACATATGTAACTGTGCAGTACTGTACAATGGGAACAGACAACATGTATTCGTCCATAATACAGTATATAAAACAACCTGAATCACCAAGATTACAATAATTCATATGTTTGAGATATACAGTTTTGCATCTACCCCACTACAAGGCGTTACATCGCAGAAGACAGTAACCTTCAGTAACAGCCATGAGAACCTCAAATCTGAGGTTATGGCTGACACGTCTTCGCACAAATTTGATTAACTTCCAGTTACAGTATGTTTAGCAGTTGGGTGTACCTGACTTACCTCATCATGTGTTTGTTGCAGCAACAACTGCAAGTCAGCTGGATTATCAGACTTGGTTGCAAACCGTACACTTGCTTCCATGTGAATGAATATATGTTCACTGTAAACTAAATAAGTATTTAGCATTCATTAACATAATGTCCCAGTGAGTTTAAATGTATCGTCCTATTTACAACTAGCCTGGCGTAGTTACTGATATTATGTAAACAACTTATATTTTAACTGGTAAATTAATCGCATTAATTACTCCGTACCTTGAAACTTCCACAGGAAGCGCCATTTTGCATGCTGCGATATATTATATCGCTCGGCGATATATCGTGCGCGGTTTATGCACTGAGATAATTAATGTCATGGAGTACGGGCGGAAATTTTCGGGGGATGTAGTTTGTGTTTAGTGTTCGGAAGACGTTGCAACGAAGTGTGTTGTGAGAAAGAAATTGTTGGCGCGAGTCATACACGCAGGATGACATTCATTAAATTATTGATATTTATAAAGTACTGAACAATGGCATTGAACCCTGATAAAGTGGACAGTTGTGCTAATGGTTTTGATCTCCTTGAGTTAGAAATGGGTGTAACACCAGATCAGAGTTCTCAATGCAAGGGTGAACTATCAAATCCCAGCAGTTCTAGGGAACTTATGTTCAGAGAAGATTTCGAATTTGCGGTAAGTTTATGAATTTTTGAAGTAGCTTGTTGAAGTTCATTTTGATTGTTATTTTAGACTCAGAACCATGAAGTTTGAGTTTAGTATGCGACAAATTGAACTAGGTCAGAGTTCCAAGCTCTTAGTGTTGCTCTTCTTACGAATTGCGATTCAACGATTAATACACGGTGCCAAGCAGTCGTTCATGAAGATGAATCAGATTGTGTTGCCATGTACAAATATGAACATCGCTGCACAGCCATGCACAAGAAACCCCAAATTACTTGGTACTGAAAATAAGAAGCTAACTAGATTACGTTAGGTTAGAAGAGCTTTTGCTTCGATATCGGAAACTTACAAAGCTTTTGTGTTGGGGTCTGATTGTCGACATTGGGTTAGGTATCACCTTCCAAATCTGTCGGCATCAAGTAATGCTTTGGCGCCGGAATAGGCATCTGCTCCTGGGTTGGGTTGAATGTTTCACTGCTCATATGCATGCATATTTGGCAATGCTTGTCTGGGCTGTTCTTGGTCTGGTCATGTTAGGTTTAACTAGGTTTCAGTAATTTCTTGTTCATATGACTGTGGTTGAGATACCTCAGTACCTTCAGACTCTTTTCTGATACTGCAGTACTGACAACTCTAAAGCTGTATCAGGCTGATACTTGGACAGAGTGACACAGACATAACGTACCAACACAAAACATGCAAGAAGGGAAAGGAAAAGTATTGACACTGTGTAGTCTGGAATATTACACGATGTAAAGCAGTAAAGGGTTACTGACGTTTTACAGAATTGTGCTTGCATCTTCAAGGTCAAGCAGTTCTAGAAAGAGGATAGTGGTATTTAGGGCTATGCAGGTGAAGGATTCTGCGTGGAGAAAGGGTGATGAGTCTCTCAGAGTGGTGGTGCTATGTGCTGGGTTAGGCATAATGGAGTGGATGTGACATGCATTAGTAGCTGGGTGTGAGGTCCAGAAAGTTAAGCTAAACAGTGAATTTTAGCAAAATTTACAAAACACAGATTTTGTAGATATTATGATATGAAAAGTTTTACGTGATTTACCCTTCAGCCGAAATCAGCCACTGAAATCGGCTGATGACTAGTACATTAGAATTTTGAAAAATAAATTAATAAAATTAAAAACAAAAAGGTAGGGCACTGTGGCTGAGTCATGGAACATGTAGTTATATTCATATGTATATAACTGTAGTTGCCAACAGTGTTATGTTGTACTTACAACGTGATTTTTTAACATAATTTTTGAAATGAAGCATAAATTACGTATAGCCTCAGGGTCAGCAGCCCCCCGCCCAAGGGAAAATTCTGGGTGTGCATGTGGCTGAGATTATATAGTGTTGATGGCTATGCAGTAATAGTGTGGAGCAAGATGGAGTGATATTTTTAGGGGATTAAAGTACAATTAAAATAAAGTAAATTTAAATTCAGAACTGCATCTCAGACAGTGCAAACTGCCATAGTGGATACCTAACATTGTCAACAAAGCGTAGCACTCTTTATTTTTGCCTTAATTAATTTGTTGGTTTTATGTAACTTTTTTTCTTGAGAGCACCAATAAAATAAAACATGACACCCTAGCTGTCCACCCGCCCATCTGCTGAACTTGCCATGCAACCTCACCTTATCCAAACAACTGGTTGTCGTCACAGCCAGTCTACAAGGCCTACCCCGCTGTGTGGAATTGCCACTCCAAAAGGCCTATTGTCCTTTCACCACCTGATCTCCCTTGCCTGTATAGCTTAGCATACTGATATCTTCTCACGTGGCTACTCCTAAGTAACATAATGCATGATACAGTGTACGAGATCTGGACTGATGGAGGCTATGTATATATTGTATATTGTTAAAAATTTAAATTACTGTACAAGCATTCTCTGAGTTATGTAAGGGTTCCATTCCTGAAACTTTACATAATCTGAAATTTACGTAAGTCAGAACTGACACCTCCCTGAGTTGTTTGTTGTATCTGATTGGTTATGTATATATTTTTACAGTGTCAGTGTCCATGTTTAAAATGTTATTTCCATCAGTTTTGTCATACGAAACACACAAACTAGACTAAATTTAACAATCATGTTAGTAATAATACAGTATTATAAGTATTGTAAATACAGTACTAAATAAACAAATTTTCCTTAGTTCAGAATTTTTTGTGTAAGTCTGAGTGTATGTAAGTTGCGTATTATGTAACCTGGAAATTGCCATATAGGTACAGTTGCGGTGTAAATATCTGTGTATGGGCAACAGAGACTGAGATTCCTGATATTGAGCAGAGCTTCTCTGTTGTCTGAGAGGATGCTCCAGGACAGTATGACAGTAACTTTCACATATAGGCTAGTATCTGGTCATTATCCCCAAATGGGGGTTTGAAATAAAGATGGACTGGCTGACTGACCATCAGCTGTAGTGTGACTGTCTCTGACACACCTGCTGACAGCCGGGAAATGGGCTTCGTATGCAGGAATTGTTAAAGAGATCAAGGGACATTGATGTGTGCCAAGCAATGTGGATGCTCTTAGTTAGCTTTTTGTTGGTTTATTTATTTGATTCATTGGTTGGTTGGTTGGTTGGTTGGTTGGTTGGTTGGTTGGTTGGTGGCAACATCACTATTCTTCTTGGACTGCTTGACATTGAAGATGGAGGCACTGTGATCCTTTGAAATGTTTGTAGGTATTATCCAGTTGCATTCGTATAATATCCAAGAAGACTTGCATCTTGAGTTCATTATTCAGAAATAGTACAGCTCTGGAGCTGTAGTAAAAAACCATTAATTCCATCCCAGACATGTTTTGTAGTGGTCAACACACAATAGAGGGACAGGATGAATTTAGCTGTTTGAAGACCAGAGTTATTCTACGTTATATGTAAATATTCATTTCATATCTCATGGGAAAGACAGTCTGTAACCTTCAGAAATGCCATTCTGTGAATGCTGCATAGGGAAATATTTACTGTTTACTGTATGAGTGATACAGAAAGTGTAAAGACAGTGTGGGGGTGAACTGCAGAATTTGTAGCATTAAACCTTGCAGTACATGTGCTGAGCGTTAGGCTTTAAATGGTTCATGACCGCTGTGGATAGAATTTAATTTTACATATGTAAATGAACGCCACTTCCAGAAATATTATTAATGTACTAGTTGTGATTTAGTGTGTATTTTTCCTGTGTATGCTTAGTTCATTGGAGATAGGATAGCTCAGTCAGTATAGTGACTAGACTGTGGGCTGGGCAACTGAGGAATCATTGATCGATTGCAAGCAGGGGCAAGACACTTCTCGGTATTCGCAAAGCATCCAGATTGAGTCTGGGGCCCACACAGCTTTCTGTTTAGTGGGTACTAGGGCTCTTGCCGTGAGGGTAAAGTGGCTTGGGTTTGAAGCCGACCACTCAGGTGTATCTAGTGCTGAGGTTAAGAATGAGTGCAGCCATACCGCTGCTTCCCTATATGCTTTTGTGACGCATAGGGGGACAGCTTTTCCTTATCTTTATTGATAGTTTTTTGTTGCATGTGAGGGTAAAAAATCACTACCTGTGTGTTTGAAACATCTATGGTTTTATAGGCATGTTTTGAATTTGCTGTGTATGTTAATGAAGCAGTTTTAGTGCAGTCGCACTCAGTTATAATGTCATGAAAGGGACTGAATCTTTTGTGTCGTTATAAACGAGTGTTGTTATAACCAGGAGGTATAATGTTATGGTTAACAGTGAGGAATTAATTAGTGCCACAGAATATCTGATGCTATAGATGAGGTGTCATATTAACTGATGGCGTTATAACAGGGTTCGACTGTATAATGCCTTTATGCACATTATATGCACCAGGGGTGTACAAATCCAAGGCGATTGGTTGACTAAGTTTTGTGTGGTGGTGCGTAGTATTTTTAGCATAATTATTGTAGTTTTTCCCCATTACGTGCAAAAATGCCCATCAGTTCATATAAAAGTACATGGATCAGTAATCACCAGATAACAGTGAGGTTCACAGGTTATTTGATCATTGTGGGTCCTCAGAATTGAACTTGCTTCATATCACCATTCTGGCACTTCGAATTTGGAGGTGGCTTCATAGTGTTTTGTAAGATTTATGGGCTTCTGTTATATACACAATGGTATGTTTGTTGTGGCAGTTAAATCTGCATTGTCATCAGTGCCTTACATGCTAATATGGCTCACATGTGTTTTGCAAAAATGTGTTGTAGCAGTTTGTCTGTTCTAGAACTGTTATTTGTCAAAGATTATTCAGTGATTCAGAATTCTGTGCTACTATTTGATCACATCTACTTTATACGGTATAATCTACATTTTGCATTGTGTGCAACTGTATGCTGCTTATGACATTAAGATTCACAACAGCTTACTAGTCTACTTTTGTTTAGGGAACTCAGTTTTACTTCATGTTTTATACATATCTAATTGATGTATGTTCTCCCTGATGACGACTCACAAAGAGTCGAAACAAGTTGAAGGCATTATTTTTTAAATTTTAAACATGAACTTACATCAATGTATTGATGTATTGTGCATTTGGTTGGTTATTATAAGGTAGATTTTTAGGCTGTATATGTACATAATTAGGAAATACTGGACAAGTGGCTTTATTGGACCACCCACTTCCTTTGTAACTGGTTATAAGAAGGTCTACAGTATCGGTGTCTTGTTGGTTTTGTAGATTGTATATACACAATATTTTGTAAGTATTAATGAAAAGGAAACAGAAAGTGTGGGGGGGGGGGGGGGGCAGGATATGAAGTGACATTAAATGGTTAGGTCTGTCCATGGGGTTGCTCTGTACGCTATGATAGACATTATGCATAATGTTCTAACTGCAGTATCTGGCAACCTCTTATTCCTGGATGCCAGGTAAACCAGCCTTTAGTGTAGAATGTTTACAGTTTTAGTGACAAACAGCAATAATTTTAGGACAGATGTGTAGTAACAGTACATTTTGTCAAAGACGTGTCAGCATAGAAAGCCCTGATGATGATGATGCAAATTTAAGTGCTGAAATTCAGAGGTCTTGTATTGTAATCTGATATGTATGAAGGCTGTTAGACTTTATAATTAAGTTTTTTGATTAAAGTTGCCATATGCAAAGTGTGAAATATGCTAATGAATTATGACTTTGTATTCTAGCATTCCTCGTGCCACATATGCAATGGCTTTTATGGTCCGTGCTTTGAAGAACCGGTTTGTGCAACATGTCATGCATTTTTATTTCCTGAAGACATGAGTCATTCGGAAGCTATTGCCATTTTTAGTGAGGTAAAAACATCATTCTGTGCTTGAATGCATGTAGTGTAAGTATACAGAACACAGTATATTGTTTCTGTGGGTCTTGAAGCATCCAGCAAATGCACACGAAAGTAATTTGTGCATTGTGCGAGATTTGAAAGTTTTTAATTAATTTATTGTGTCACAGATACTCACAGCTGATGGTTCTGTAGGAAGGTGACTTTTTGTCATTGAGGGAAACAAAAATGTCTAATTATGTTCAGTATTAATAAGGGAACAGGGATTTTAAAAGAAACGCAAGCTGTTAGTTTTTTTTAATTTTATGGCAGCTTGGAGAGCACATTTCTCAGCGCAGAGGAAAATGTAATTCTTAGGCACTGACGTGTGTTTTGTTACACCTAAGACTACAGTGAAAGTTTGTATATCATGTACTTTGGTGGCAAGTTTGCTGTCATGGCATATTTTCTGTATTGAGTGATTGTGATTTATTCCTCTGCGTTTGATATTCCTGATCTCTCAGAGGAAGATGTTAATGATATATCAGCTCCTAGAATATGTGTGAGACAGAAAAAATTGTTCTATATACAGTAAAAACCTTGTAAGTCTTTTTGGAAAAATGTAAGAAATTAGCAGATATATTTTCTCAAATCAGTCACACACAACATATAAGACAAGATAACAGGCAGCATGTTTTGGCTGATTAAGCCATCATCAGGCCTTTGTCGAGAAAATTGAAAAGATATTAAATACTGCAACAGGCATGAGATCTCTGTCTTTACAATATAATAATATAGTCAAACTCAGTTATAACAACATCGAAGGGACCGATACGTTTGTGTCATTATACCCAAGTGATGCTGTAAGCGAGGTGTGTGGTAAAAGTGAAGGAAAAATATTTCAAGACAAAATACAGGCCTGCAGGCATACTGCCTAAATTTTCATGCTATGATCTATTTTAAATTTAAATTACAATTAAAATTTAGAAAGAATAAAGGTTAATTTCTATACATGTCAATTTCCATAGAGGCTTGCGTAGAAAAATGCATAAAGGTACATTTAAAATTTATGAACAAAAAGCACTCTACTATAATTCCAAATTTGCACTTGTGGTAAGAAATGTCTATAATTTGTGACAAAATGTTGCTGTTTCCTGGCCTGGCTTCATAGTAGCAGTTCACAACACATCTGTGTGTAAACCACAGTGAGGTCAAAACACTGGCGCTTAAGTGGCTATAAATGCAAAAGTGGCATAAGTTTCAAAGCCGGACGACACAGCTAGGTCGTTTTTGCATTCAGTGAATGGAACGCCTCTTTCCAGGTCAAACAGTTTGCTTTCATGTAGCAAAGGAGTGTGGGCAGTCATGGGATGGGGTAGGAAGGTGCCTGATAAACAGCTGATAGGTAGCAATTGCATGGGTTGGAGAATG
Source organism: Coptotermes formosanus (assembly GCA_013340265.1). Taxonomy (NCBI): domain Eukaryota; kingdom Metazoa; phylum Arthropoda; class Insecta; order Blattodea; family Rhinotermitidae; genus Coptotermes; species Coptotermes formosanus. The sequence continues at coordinate 711,064 of BLKM01000867.1, read as the reverse complement.
CCACGCGGTAAGTCGTGCTTCTTGGAAAATTATGGTAGCACCCACGATTGGCAATGTCATTACATCCGAGGTGGATGCTGTTACATATGTCGCACTAAGTGAGGTAGAAAAACATGTGCCTTAGTTGGTATCAGAGAATGTTTGAAGTTATATCTGAGGTGTCATACAAAGTGAGGTCATTATAACTGAGTTCAACTGCGCACTGTAACTGTATCCAAAAAAGTTGTGTTTACTTTTCTACACAAGAAGCCTTGGTAATAAAATGTGTGGATATGTGCCATACAGTAAGGTCCAGACTTGCCATAAGCTGTGTGGATGTTTGAGATCGCAGTGTTTCATACACAGAATGTGTGCAGTTTATATACTTTTTATGCATTCTTGTGGGTCATACCTGAGGATGGAGGGTGGTGTGATATAAGCAAGCTGGAAGGATGTCATCTGTCTTATTATGCATGTTTGCAATGCAGGAATCAAATGTGGTATCAAATGGAAAATTTTTTTGTAGTTATTGTAGTGCACAGTGGGAAGTCTTGCATTAAAATATGTCATTTTTGTCAGTTTTCTGGAAGTCAAATGGTAGAAGTGATAGACTAACTGGAAGCGTTATTCTTGTTTAGAAGACTGATGACGGAGACTCAGGGAACGATGAACCAACTGACTTGTATTATGGTGTGGAGCGAAGACAGAGCCAGCAGCAGCCTAACCCTCCACCATCACGTCCACAGCCTCCTGTGGCACTTCCACGACCTGATTGTCTTGTTGAGAGGCTAGAAATGTTGAGCAACCCCCGTGAGCAAGATGATCTTAATCCGGGAGTTGTCGAATGTTTGCCTCCTGAAGGTAGTTCACTGCAGTGTCTGTGCATTTGGTGTGGTTGCTTACATAACTTCTGTCTTAACCTTCTCAGACCTGTGAGTGGCTGAAATAATTACTGGATGTGATGATGAGTAGTGTAATGTTGACTGCATTTATAAAAAACTGCACTGGTAGCAGTGATCTTGGCATTTAACACCATGTCCCTGTGGTGTAATAGAAATTTAAACATTGGACCTTAAAAGGTCAACACTAATGCATTTTGATTAACATTGTTTGCACTCATGAACTTTGGTAAATTAGGCCAAGAAATTGGCAAGGTGAAACTAAAGTATTCAAACGTAGTATCAGTCAGTCAAATTTTCTGTTAGTGCAGTTTGAAACATAGGGCCTTCACAAAAAACATAGCATCCCTATTACCATTTCATCTGTCAAAAATACAAATACTTTGGTTTGTTCCACTGTTATTAACTGTTATTAAGGGGGCTGGACAGATGGGTACCTTTCTGTATTTTTGTATAAAATGTCCAAAATAGGCTAGCTAATGGAGCAATGATCATCATCTGGAGAAAGACTCATCTGAATGTAGTTACAGATGCATTTTTGTTCCTTAATTTTCCTTTTAAATGGAAGTTAAAAAGTAATATTCTTCATTACAGTATTGTTGGCTGTGTTTTCATATCTTGATGACATGTCGCTGTGGAGTGTTGGTAACGTATGTAAACGCTGGCGTCGTTTGCTTCATACTCACGTAGCTGGGGAGCAGTGGCGGAGCTACACAATGCGACGTTGGCCACTTTTCAAACCTCTTTTTGCAGTTCAGGATTGGTTCAAAGTATACACAGAACTGTAAGTGCTAGCTCTTCAAATGAGCTCATGTATTAACATACAGTGAAACCTGTCCATGTTGGCCACCTTTGGTTCCATTTAAACCTCCCCAGATCATACGGGTGGCCAACTTTTGGAAACTGCTGACAGGATGAGAATTTAACTGTGCAACCATCACTTGTGCAAATGTACAGTTTAGGGTGCAGATACAGGTGGTCAAATTGGAAAGCAGGCATGTAACCCGTTCGGTAACTGTGGTCTTGGAAAGACAGTAATGGGTCAGTTGCTACTAGAAAATTCCAATCTATTGTCCGTACTTGTGGAGAAAGGATGGAGGATGAATGGGCAAAAGGTAGTTTTGCTAATGAATTCAGATTTTGGCCCATGTACACTATAAAACACAGAAACTACACAACACTTTCATTTTGCCAGTGTAGGGAGGTTGATGGTACACGTAAAGTGTAGCACGGAATGTGAAACTGTGGCCAAGATTCAAGATGTGTGGGTGGCTAAGTTATGGAATAATAACCATGTATAAGATCATACAAATTCTCCAGTTTCATAGAAGTGTGACCGACTGTGACATGTGACTGATTTATGAGGGTGGCCAGCTTCACATGTTTTACTGTATTTGGATGTGGACGTACCCTTCTGTGTTTGTAAAACTTATATATTTTATGTAAGGTACATTTGTGTTTTTATAGGATTGACAGTTGTCCATGTAAGGCTTGTTTACGGCAAATGGCTTTGCAGTCGCAGCCTCCTGGGGAAGAGAATTCTTGGAGACGTAATCGTCTCAGAAATGAACTTAAAAGTAAGTTACCAGTTTTTTAAAATGTATGTGCATAGTGGTAGACGTACTTGTCGAGACATAAGTAAGTAAGTAATAAGTAAGTGTATATGTAAGTAAGTAAGTAAGTAAGCGTGTAGTCTTTGCCATATCCAGACATTTTTTTCTAGGCGTGATTAGAGCCACTGATGATTTGTCTGCATGGTATCCTTATTCCTGAGCTTTTACATATAATTTTGTAAATGTGAGGAAAAGCAGGCCCTCCTTGCACCATGGTTTGTAGTTCAAGACCCACTATCTTCATTTGCCACTGTGCATTGATTCTTATTCTGTTAATGCACTCATTAGCGTGTTCACAACAGCCAACCACTTGTCCCTATTCTGAGCCAGATAAATCCAGTTCATGCCATCTCATTCTGTTTCTTTAAGATCCTTTTTAATATCATCTTCTCATCTATGCCTATGTCTTAGAAGTGGTTTCTTTCATTCATTTTTCCCAACCAAACCCCTTGTGCATTTTTCTCCCCTATACATGTTACATGCCTCCCCTTTCTCATGTACCTTGATTTCATCATCCAAGTAATATTTAGTGAGGAATACAAACCATGACACACAAAGGTAAGCAACTGAAATGTTAAAATGTTAAATGTTCCATATGTATCACTAAAATTAACCCCTTTGCATGTCACAAAGATTTATCAAAATTTCTAAGTTCTGTTCATTTTCTCTGCTACAAGCTTCATATCTGGCTGTATTTTCTTTCAGTCATGTCAGTCTAATACAGTAAGGAGCCATTCCTGCCATCTAATATCATTCACAGGGAGTTAAAATAGTAGCACTGTAAATGAATGGCAGATTTCAGAGAGGCAGGAAGGCATAAATGGAATGTGTTAGAAACAGGCTGCTCATGTGTGATATGTTGTACATAAAGTGGGAAGGGTGTAGTTGTTATTCTCTCTTGTGTTTGCAGCACGTTTGATCTGAAATTGTCTGTTGTGCTGCTTACAATGTTACGTTCTTTGTGACAGTGTATTTAACATGCAAGTACAGTTAATGTTGTGGATTTCTCTCACATTAAGAGGAAAATGTAGGCTGAGGTTGTTTCAGAGTTTGGTGCTGAGCAAGGTATTTGGGCCTGAGAGACAAGGTAACAGAAGACGGTTGTATAGTGAGGATCTTTATGATTTGTACTCCTTGCCAAATATTATTTGGGCAGTGAAATAGAGGAGGATGAAATAAGCAGGGCATGTGGTACATAATGGGTGGAAAAAATGCATAAGGGTTTTGGTTGGTAAATCTGAAGGAAAGTGGTTATTTTGACGACATAGGCCTAGGTGAGAATATTATTAAACTGGATCTCAAGTAGTGTGGGTGAGCATGGATTTGATTCATCTGGCTCAGGACAGGGACAAGTGGCACACCCTCATTAACCCTTTAAAGACGAAGCCTGTCTGTTTTATATAAGGACTCAGTGCGTACCGCGCTGTAAACACTCTCCACTTCGGTTATAAAAACCAGTCTCTTAATGTTTTATAAGGCAAAAGTTGCTGTTTGTTCTGAGATCCGTACAAAACACATAAACGCAATGTGGGCACCACGTAGAATTTTTTAATGTTAAACCTGGTGATACGTAAAGTTACCGCTAGGCTTTAAAAGGCTAATGTAGTAATGAACCTTCAGGTTCCATAAAAAGTGGGCAATTTCTTGAATAGCTAAGGAGCTGCTAGCTTCTCAAGAGGGACTCTTCTGAATGGAGTTAGTAAGTTGGTTGGTTGATCGGCTGCTCAGGCAGTCAGCCCACTTTGTAGACTAATTCAGTGCTGTTTGATAACTTTAGCATAGTTCTCAGCCAGGCATGTGCCATAAATTATGAAAAAGTTGTTTTTGGTGTTATAGAACATAATGGGCTGTGGAGGTATACCAAGAGAGTGGAGTTGTTTTTCTAATCAATGTATGTGATTTAATTGGTGGACTTGTTTGCATTCATAGCATGTTTCTAACTGTATGTGGTAGTCTAAGAATGACATAATGTGGGACACTTTTCTTTTGCTGAAGAAACTTCAGCTGAAGGTACTTAAACACACCTACAGTTGGCACACCTGTTTATTTTTATTTTTGGTGTTTCCTGTTACATGTTTTATCTGTAAAATTATGTGTAAATCAGTGCACTATAAAAGTGAACTTATTTACAGCATTCCTGTCTATACACCACATAACCGTCTTTCCAGTTAAGTATCTAATACATACCCAACGAAAAGTCATTGAATACAGAGAGAGACACTTCTCTGTCCACTACATACCATACCCAGCCATAAAATAAAATCCTTGTATGCTGAGAGACATCTCTCTGCTATATAGCATAAAAACATACGTAATGGAGTATATACAATACATGTAGCCATTTATTCAGGTGGCACAGCTCTGTTAGCGTAGTTTTCAGTTTCCATAATTGAACTTGCTTGAACTTGATGAGAAAGGGTTGGAAACTGTGCAACTTGTTGTATGGTAACAAAAATATAGTTGTGCCAACTGAATGAGCGGTTATGTTGCCTATTTGGACTAGTTACTAAACTGCAGCAGGATGTCACTTCTGAAGATACGTAAATGAGAGCAGCTGCTACAAACGAGTGAATATGTTCTATCCAACATGTAATTTGATGGGGAAATTCCATAAATAACTTTTGACACAGTAAATATAAACAGTGATACTGCAGTGTACATACTAATGTAAGTTATCTTTATATATATAAGAAGAATAAAGTCATGAAAGATGTTTTACATTATTGCAGTAAAACAAATGAATTGTAACTTATTCCATGCTGTGTGAGAACATACATAATGTAAAGTGGTTTCATATGTTGAAACCTTCCTTAATACAGTACATTTTGTGACTGTTGGTCAGTGCATATTTTAAGTGCCCTGATGGCAGCTTCTAATTTAAGCTGAAACATGTAGCAGAGTTATTCTTCATCTCACATCAATAAAGCTAGTTGCTTTGGCCCGATATGCCATTGTATCTTGCTCTTCTACATATGATTTAATGCAGTGCCTGAGGATGGCTGTTTACAGGTAGAACATGTAGCAAGAAACAAAAATAAGACTGCATAGTTGTGCTACTGTACATCTGGGCGTCACACTCCTCGAATGTTCCTCTCTCTTGCCTTCGCTAAAGACGTAATTAAATGTTCTGTCGATAGTGATTACTTGTCGTTCTTGGATTGTGAGACAGGCGGAACATGGGATTTCCAGGTGTGGGTAAGTCGACTACTCAGACTCGGCAGGCATGATGTCTCATCTTCAGGGAATATTTACGTGCAGTGCGTTAACGGACTGCATTATTGTACACTCCACACAGCACTCGGGAATCAAACAACAGTCTAACTTGTATCTCAATTTATTGGCACTAATGATAATCTTCTTTAATGATTCACCACAGTTCACTGCGGAACTTTATTTGAAACTTAGCACTTTGAAACAATCACGTTTTAACTACAGTTGGTGGTGCAATGGCCAAAAATCACGAGCACACCAGATTTGCATGTGAACCGCTCGAGATGCCGAAACGGAGAGCCCCGTCTTCAGAGACACATCGGTACATCTCAACGCAATTACGCCCCTCTCTAAACTCAAAAAGTAATCCTATTGGTTGAAATGCAAATATGGAAAAATCCCATAGGCCGAATTCAAAACTTTTTAAATTCCTCTAACCTAATTGGTCAAAATACGCCCGCGCTGAGTGTCTCTGGCTCCACTTTAGACACCCCATTTACGCAATTAGGCTCCAGTTCACGGTTATGTACGGCACAACTGATGACAGCTTCCTTACTGAGAATTTATGGGTGCACAGCTGTCAAGTGTAACATCTCTCAATAAAACTCCAACTTCCTAAACTTTTAGAAACTTGACAATTGAGAAATGCTAGCAAGTCCCTTTGTTTTATTTATTTTATTTTTTTTGCCTTAGCTGCGCCCTCCCATGTAGCACATAGCTGTAAGTCAGACCCTTCTCCTTAGCTGGGTCTTCCTACACAAAATGTTCTAATTATCGAAGTGAAATCAAGTACAATGCTTACCAAGACTATGTTTAGGACTCGAACCCAAAGTGTTCGGTAACAGTTGTGTGGACCGAATGTGTGTTTTTGTATATTTAGTTACAGTGCAGTGGGAAGTCTCATTTAAAGAACCTTAGTTGCCTACTCTCCATCTGAGTGAAGCACTGTCTGTTTTGAGAAACATTTTACCATGTTCCTGTTTAATACTAATACAGGAACACCCTAAAAGTTCACCACCATTAACACCTGTCACTGGATATGAGCCACTCACATTCAGCTGATCTGTTTAAGAGCCTGCTTCCTAAAAATCTCTCTTAATGTTATTCTTGTACCTCTTCTGTTTCCCGGAGGTCCTGTTTAACATACAATCCTTTTCTTGTGATTCTTAACTTTTCAAATTTCTATACTGCCATTAACTGTAATGTTCAGAAAGAAAAGTACTTGCTGCCATGTAGTTTTAAACTCACGTACGTGGAAGACATTTCCTGTAAGGAATATGTTGCCACATTGCATTATTTAATATTACAATGTAGTGAAACACAATGTGTGAAGGCTATTTGGATTAACTGGTCTCATAATATTGGATCTATTGTACTTGCCATACTTGCCCTTGGATATTTTGAATCTACCGTATTTACCCAAAAATAAGATGATCATGCATATAAGATGATCCCCCTTCACTGACTTCAATTTTCAGGAAAAATACCTGTACAAATGTGTTTAACTTAGTGTGCATTTGTAAAGCAGCTTCTTATTTTTCAGATAATGAATGGGGGGGGGGGGGGGAGATTGTGATTTTTGTTTATGGGTGAGTATGGTAAGTACTGTGTCAAGGAGGCAAGCTGTAGTCTTGGACTACTGTATTCTGTCAAAAACAATTTTTCTTTGTTTGTTTCTTTACTACTTTATTATGTTTGAAAATATTTAGTATAGATTTACTTCAGGTCTGCGCACGGATCCTCCAGAAGGTATAGAAGCTGCCCCCTTGGATCAGAAATGTTGCCATTGGCAGGCAACCATAACAGGTCCTGTTGGCAGCCCTTACGAGGGTGGACTGTTCTACCTGTACCTGCAAGTTCCATACAGCTATCCCATGTGTCCACCAATAGTGCGTTTCCTGACACGTATCTTCCATCCAAACGTGTCTCGGCATGGGCATGTTGGCATTGACTCGATCCAACACAACTGGAGTTTGGCACTCACCATATCAAAAGTACTGATCTCTGTGCAGAGCCTACTGACTGATCCATACTGTCAGGTGTGTTCTGGTTTTGTTATTTGATCAGCCACAGTGTTTTATAGTGTTAGAGTTGACTATGACAAGAAGAAGGATTCCACCTGGGGAAAACACCTTATATTGGAATTTTTCTGGATTTTCTGCCCTATTTGGATTATGATGTCCTTATTTCCTAGAATAAGAGCATTCTTTATGCATATGAACATATTGTAAATGTTATAGATCATAAGTACAGGTTACAGGATGTGGACATGAGCAAACCTTGTTTGCAGTCATAAACCTGGGCAACATATATCTGAGACTCAAGAAATAAATAAATGTAATAAATAAATAAATAAATAAATAAGAAAATAAATAAATGAACACACAAAAATGAAATGTATAGATTATATCATCACTTCCACAACCACCACCAGCTACCACCCAAACAACCATCACAACCACAGCAGTTGTTACCACCACCACCACCACCACCACCACCACCACCACCACTACCACTGCTGCCACCATCACTGCTGCTGCTGCTGCTGCTACTGCTACCACCACCACCACCATCACCACCACCACCACCACCACCACCACCACCACCACCACCACCACCACTACTGTTTCACCTTTACACAGGGTATTTGCAGTTTTACAATTAGTGTCATTTGGCATTTGTGTGTATGTGGTGCTGTTCCTGTTGTTGGCCCCTTGGCTGTTGACTCAGCATGTCACTAAGCAAGAACTAATTGAATAATAATAATAATAATAATAATAATGCTGTTTTAGGTGTGTATGGAACCAGCTGTTGGAGCACTGTACATGAAGGACCGTTCTGCATTTGAGGACATAGCCCGTTCTTGGACATGGCGGTATGCTATGCATGACGCTATCAGTCCTCTCTGAAGTTCTGAACAGTATGTTTTGTGTCATTATGTAATGATGATGTTTCTGGGGAAAATAATATTTCATTTTCATATGTTCATCCCATAGATTGTCCTTGTAATTATGCCAGGTTGCCTGCAATAGTCTCCTTCTGTAGGGACATAATTTTAGCTGACAGTTGTTACTAGTCACTTCCTTTTGGGTTGCTTGTAAAATTTCCATGTGAAATGGACGTGTTCGTTAGGTTTGTTGCATATCTGTGAGCCGAAGAAAAATATATCCAGCACCTTCTTTAAATGTGATGAGTGAAAGCCTGTTATTAATTTTGGCGTGGTTCCAAACTTGTGGCAAATGGTGTAGTGATGAGTGTTACACTGCCCACTGTCATATGAAATGGTATGAGTGACAGTGATGCAACTTGTTAGATAAAATAATGTCCTTGTAGAACTTACTAAACATACTATTTTTGGTATATGTTTGGTTATTATGTCATACATCCACCCCTAAGTACCTGACTCACAATGTGGTGGTAAGACCTCATGGTGTAATGCCACTACTGCCAAGACCCATCATAAGAAGCAAGTATAGATTAATTCCATCTCCTTCCCAACTTTTCAGCTTACCATACTCAACATTTATTTTAATGTTATGTTTCCATGTCAGTACTCTCAAATGGTGGCCATTGTTTGGGTTTTTGCACTGTGTGGCGATTGAATATTCCAGGATTTTGGAGGCCTGTCGGAACATTTAGCCGCTGTACAGTGTAAGAACCCAAAAGACCACCGTTATTTGAACAACTGCTGTGGAAACCTGCGAACTCCCAGTACCTTGTCAGTGTTTCAGATAGCCACTGACCAAGAGGGTGCCTCACCAGACTTGTGTCTGCATTTCTTTCCGCTCATCTGAGCCATTGTTTATTTTGAAGATTACTGTCTTGTGGAATGTGATGCCTTGTATTTTGGTAGACAAATAGACTCTTTGTGTAATGTCAGTAGGGCATCATCATTAGATGAGTCATTCCTTCTCCTCCTCCTCCTCCACCACCACCTCCTCCTCCTCCTCCTCCTCCTCCTCCTCCTCCTCCTCCTCCTCCTCAAGCGGTACCGGCCATTGTGGACCTTAGATTCCAATGTAATATTCCTCCGTTCCCAAGAGGCTCTGACCATTGCCTGACCATTTTTTATTCCTATTATATTTCAATTTTCTTCAACCTCATTCCTTCCTCTTTTACATGGTCTTCCTGTTTTCCTTGTTCCTTCCAATGTAGGTGTTACAATTTTTTTGGCATTTGTTACTTTTGCTTTCTTTCAACATGGCCATACCTTCTTAGTGAGAGGGATTGTATAAATTGTACTGTGTCTGCAATAATATATTGTTTATCTGCTTGTTCAGATGAGTCGTCGTGTCATTATTGGAAAGTTACCAATCACGCTTTCTGTTTCTAGCATGTGAGCAATATCTGTGAAATTCAAACATAATGATTACTACTTCATTAGGAGCAAATTTATGTCATGTAACTAGTCTGCTTGCTCAGTTATTATGAGGTGCTAGTAAAACAGCATCAGAATGGCATAGTTGTTATAGTGACTCACTGCATGTTGGACGGTCTGAGGATAAAACTCTGCTGGGGCTAGAATTTCTGTGCCGTCTAGACTGGCAATGGGGCCCACTCAGCTCCTGTACAATGCGTACCGGGTCTTTCCCAGGACTAAAGCTGCCAGAACATGGTCTAATGAGTTGGACCTACACCACCACCACCCCCTGTGCCTACATACATATGTCATCTGGTGACCTTTATCTTTACCAGTAAAACAGCTGCCTCTGTGCAGTAATGTTACCATATGAGTGAGCTTTGTGCTTGAGGAGTAAAGAGAAATAATGTCTTTTGTCATTGCATGCATGATTACTTATAAAAGGTTTCTATATTTCTTCCTTGTAAGGCAGTGTCTGACATCATTTTTCTAGATATAAATGTGTTTTTGTTTTGTGAAGGTTTGTATTAAATTGTGCAACATTGGAACTGTAATTACCAAGACAGACATATGAGAGATACTGTTGAACACACGTGACTTTTGACCTGTAAGTTTGCTGTTGTGGTTTTTGTGTATGCTGATACATGTTGCAGGCAAAGTGTGCTGTTGTTTTGGGAGGAATTGCTTGCTCTGTCTTCGTGGTAGAAAAGTAATCTGCAAAGAGAAAGTAAGACCTAGGCAGAGATAAAGGAGTGGTATGAGGCAGGGATGCAGGTGGCCGCATAGATTTTGGTGAAATTTAATGGTCTTTGCAAAATGTTATTGGTAAAATTTGAAGGTGAAGGTCCCCTGTTTCAATGTCATGAAGGCATGTGGGAGGAAGCAGAGGTATAGCTCCACCCATTCTTCACGTTGGCACTAATTGGGTGTGACTGGTCAGTTTCATGTCCCATTTTCTTTACCTCTGGAAAAAGGGCCTCTGGTACCCATTGAGTAGGAGATTGGCTGGACTTGATAAGCTTGGTGTATCACCTTGATCAGGTGGTCCGCTTGTATTAGAGAAGAGGAAAATCTGTTGCCCGTGCCGGGAATTGAGCCCTTGGTTGTCCAGCCCATGGCCTGTTCACTGTCCTGCTTTCTAAAGCTTATGGGGCCACATTGATATGCATTGGCATCACAGAGGTATAATTTCAGTGGGGAATAATTGGAACAGGTAGCAGCATTAGCCAGGTTAGCTCAGTTAGTATAGGAGCTAGGCTGCAGGCTGGACAGCCTGGCGTTCGAGTCCCGATTGAAGAAATAGGATGGAAGAACATGGACTGGGCTCATCTTGCTATGGAGATTGATCAGTGCCAGATGTATGTGAACATGGTAATCAGCATCCATTGTCCATAAAATAAGGAAACTTCATGACCAAGTGAGCAGCTGCTGACTGCTCAAAATGGAGTTAGCTCCATGAAATGCTGACAGATGTGAAGGATCAGTTAGCTTAGCTGCAGGTTCCATAAAAGTAGGAATGAATGAAACAATGGGTTGAAGACAGGTAACATCATATTACTGAAGAAATGAAGTTGTGTGGTCTGCATAGAAATTTACTGACATTTTAGCAGAACGTATTCCATCCGTCTTGAGCATTTAGGGTAGACAATGTATATAGCCGTTTCCTCTGAAACGTCGGTAAGTTATTACTAAACTACGCATTGTCATATCACAGCAGACAACACTCCCTGTATTCACGGCCATGAGATCGTTAAATATGCAGTTATTAGGGCGAGAAAGACTAAGTAGGTACAAGCTGGATTTTGAATACGGTGCTGACATTGAAGTGCCTGATTAATGACGATTTTGCCGGTAGAGGAGTATGCTCTGCACTTTCTCTCGTTCTGTGTTCTTGTCTTGACTTTTGCGTTATCTGTACTGATTGGCGCTGTGGAAAACAAGGTTTTAGTTACGCTGTGTACAAATGCAGGTTTTTACTGAATAAGTACAGCTAGTGGGAAAGCGAAGTGAAAAAACGTTTTGCAGATATTCGTACGTGTCCAGGCAACGAGCTGTTTTGCGTTTAGTTTCCTGTTTCTTCAACAGATGGTGGTGTTGCATTGTAAACAGAAAATATCTCGATGTTCGCGTATATCGATCTAAGCGGGCGAGAACGAACAGTCGATTGAAGGATGTGCTGTTGTGAAACGAAAGTACGCTAAAAAGATGTTCGGGCGCAAAATTCTAAGTGCTGTTAAAAAGGTTAATGGTTCTAAAGTTTACCCATGAAGATGGCATTACTGGATAGCGCTTTCCACGTTATTTCCTACATATGGAATAGCTGTAAGTATCATCCAAGTATTAAAGTTCTGTATTTTTAACCAAGACGCACTGATGGGCTGTATATGTATTTTCATCGGACACCATGCTCTTAGTGACATTGAATGTGTGATTATAGTATGGTAGTTTGCTAATCCGTGAATACTAACCACACCCAAAATAATGAGTTACTGGGTTGTAATATGATATCGTGTGCTGGTCCGTTGTGTCAGCCCTATGAAACTTGTAGGCACTGTTGGCAGTAATTTAGACCCAGGGCGTTCAACTTGCGGTTTGTTTGACCCTCGTTACGGTCCGCCAGATTTTTTTTGCAGAACAATTTTTGCGTGGTCAACTAGTACATAGAAACTAGTATGGCAGTGCCGCCAATTACATTACTATTAAAACGAATCCACTTGTGTGAGTGGCTGGTGAATGGGGTATACTGCACAAACATAAATGAAAAATTCATGCTGTTAGCAAATGCGGTATCCGATCATGCTGTCCAATACTGAAAGAGCTGGGAGGTCGCAAAGAACAGTCTAGGACCAAATTTTACCACCATAACAGAAAAATGGAGCAGTAACACCAACTTAACTACACTTACATCTTCAGAAATCGTGAAATTGTACATATTAACCATGTGAAGTCCAGTGATACTTATACTATGCGTACCACTACGTGTAACATTCAGAAATTTTCCATTTTGCACGCACGCGCGCGCGCGCGCGCGCACACACACACACACACACACACACACACACACACACTGTATGTATATGTTACATATGATTCTCATGGCTCTGATTTTTTCCTAAATAGTGTTAAATTTGTTTGTCTATATAATAGTCATGAACTGTATTTTTTGTGAGGTAGGACCAGAAGTTTTGTGTACACTTTAGATGAGTGTCAGTCTTCAAAAGGTTAAGGAGTGTTAAAATAGAATTTTCTCAGTAAGTTGGCTATTCAGCACTTATTTTTGGTTGAAAGTGCAAAACAACTGCAAAATGCTAAAAGCCATTGACACAAAATATTGGGATCTGAAGTTGTTATTATGAATGCATTTTGAAACAGAAGAATGGCACAAGATTACTATTTCATCGGTCTCTTGTTTTTTGAATTTAAACAATTGCACAGCCTTTATGTCAATCACATCCACAGTGCAATTACAAGTTGTATTTTAGCATATACCACATATAAATCATTATCACAGCATTTTAGAATCTTCTGAATTATTGTCAGTACATGTTGTGAAAAAGATGTGTCAGAAAAATTACTGTGTTATAAATGTGAACATCAGGATTCTTCAGGTTATTGAACCCAAGCCATGACTGTCTCATTTGCTGGTGTGTCACTGTGCAGGCCAGAGCTCATTCTCAGTTCATGTGGGATTTATGTTGGACAGAGTGGCACTGGGACAGGTTTTTCTCCAAGTTCTGGCTTCCCTTCTCAGTATCATTGTGCCAAGTGTTTTGTACTCGTTTGTTCATCCATCACCAACTTAGTCTTACCAGTTGACAGAGCTGAAATGACCTACATGCATGCACTCCAGTACTCCCTCTTGAGGTTGCAACACAAAGATAATGAGGTAGTTTGCCTTGCTGCTTTTGTTCCTGGTCAGGGTTTTGATATGATGTACTGTGGAAAATATTACCTTGTAAATATCTGCCCTCTCAAATACTCAAGCAAACCTGATGAGAACTTCTCATCAGGTTTGCTTCTCATTGAGAAGAGCATAATACTCAAGTGCGAGAAGTTACTGGAAGTACTGGATTTATTGACTGAGATTACAAGGAGGTTGAACTGTAACTCACAAAATTATAATTGCCCTTCTTGACATTCTTTATCACATGTAAGAGGGTTGTTGAAAGAAACATCTTTGAACAGAACTAACCTTATGTTATTCATACTGTTGTGTGCTCTATTGAATAAGAACTGTAATACTTGTCAGTCGGGCACATCCATTTTCTTTATTAATACAGCTACATGTTTCGGCTAAACACAAGCCATCTTCAGGATCTTGATTAATTTAAAAAGGTAATGATCAAAGAGAGCTGAGGTGATAGTTCCAACCTATGAACTTCACAAAGTTAATATCAGCTTACTTTTGTAAGAATTTTTTTTGCAGTTTGGAAAGTGGGGCAAGCTCATATTTTTAAACATTAATGTCTTCTTGCTGTGTCACTGGGTGAGTAGTTTCTGACATTTCACACAGTTGTTGTAATGTTTTTATGTCCAAGGTCAAGGTGCTTCACCCGGAAGATGAAAGCACTACAATGTTACCAATTGGCTGTGAGCCACTCACACAGCAACACAGTGAACATCTCAGAAGGTTTGAATGTTCAGCAAAACCACTGTGTGAACTTCAGATCCTAAATATTGTTTTTAATTCATGTTTCTTGTTCTCCATCAGGCGCTACAACAACATATACTGAAAGTCTCGGCCTTCTCAACTATTGTTTTCCATCTGTTTCTATCCTGGATGCAAATTCTCCAGTTATTTAATTTCATTTCTTTTAGATCATTCTTTATGTTATTTTCCCATCTGAGTTTTGGTCTGCCTTGTGGTCCCGTGGATATTGGTTTCCACTCACATACTTTTTTGACCATCCTGTCACTATGCATTGGGTGAATGTGTCCAAGCCAACTTACTCTTTGTGTTTTAATGAAGTTAATTATAGTTTGATTTTTAATTAATTTATTGAGTTCACTCTTTGTTTTGATTCTCCATGTGCCACTTAATTCTCTGGTGGGTCCAAATATCCCTCGTAATATTTTCCTTTCAAAGACTAATAATTTTTGCTTGATGGCTTCTTTCAAGATCCAAGTTTCACAGCCACACATGACTACAGGTCTTATGATGGTCCGATACATTTTGAGTTTGGACTTCTTGCAAACCAATTTGCTCTTGAATATGGATCTGTTTGCATAATATGCTTTATTACCGGATGTGATTCTTTCTCTTAGTTCTTCTTCAATAGAGTTATCTCTGTTTATAATTGATTCTAAGTATTATAAGAATGAATTTGTTCCAATTGCATATTGTTGGTATACAGATCATCCATTTGGTAGTTTCCTCTTGTACACCTAAGATATTTAGTTTTATTTTCATTTATTACTAAACCAATTTTCAGGGACGGATTTTTAAGTTTCTCAAATGTATCAATTGCAGCCTGTTTAGTCTGAGCTGTAATCAGAATATCATCCGCATATGTGCTACATTGTTTAAGTCTGGTAGAGGTGTTACCTCTAATGTCTAACTATTTTAAGATTGAGTAAATAGCTACACTAAAAAGGGTAGCAGACAATGGATCTCCTTGTCCAACTCCAAGTTCAGCTTTAAAGTCATTACTGAGACTGTTATTTATCTTAATTTTTGCCTTTGTGTCAATAACAGTTAGAAAGATCAGTCTATTTAGCATAGTGGGTACTCCAGACTCCAGCAGACATTCTGTTGTTTTATTTCTGTAAACTGAATCAAACGCTCTTGAATAATCTATAAATATGCTGTGTAATTCTATGTTAAATTCATGACACTCTTCAAAAACCTGTTTAATTATGAATATGTTATCAATGGTTGATCTGTTAGGCCAGAATCCCATTTGAGTGCACTTAGTTGATTTTCAACTATTTCCATTAATCTATTATATAACAGAATTTCAGATGTCTTATATGCAATATTCAACAACGTAATTGGTGTTTAATTCTCGCAATTTAGCCTGTCGCCTTTTTTGAAAATTGGACAAATTATTCCTCCATTCCACTGATCTGGTAGCTGTTCGTTGTCCCAGATATTCAGGATCAATTTATGTAGTGTCTTTCTTAATGTTCTTCCTCCGTTTTTAATTAATTCCAGAGGGATGTTGTCTGATCCTGCTGCTTTATTTGTTTTAAGGTTATTAATTATATAACATATTTCATTGTAGGATGGGGTGTCGACTTCTTGATCATCATTTATTATTTCTTCTATTAGGATTTGTTCAGCTGCTGAATCGCTTAAGAGTTTTGCAGAAATATTCTCCCCATGTATTTAAAACTTGTTCAGTTTGAGAGCTGACATTGCCATCAGTTCCTTTTACTAATATTGGTGTGTTAATTCCTTGTTGTCTGGTGTTTTAGTGCCTTCAAAAACTTTCTCGTTTCATTTTTCTTGTGATTTTCCTCCTTTAGTATGATTTTGTCATTGAGCCACTTTTTCTTTTTATATCTACACATCTTATTTGCCATCTTCATTTTTTCTCTGTAGACTTCGTGACTTGCCCTTGTTTTGGACTGCAACGCTTTAATTCTGGCATTATTCTTCTCTTGAATTGCTTGTCTACATTCATCATCCCACCATTCATTCCTTGTTGGTTTTCCTTGTATTTGAAATATTGCACTTGCGGTTTCTGTTATTGCTGTTTTAATTCTGTTCCAGTCATCGTTTATTCCTTGTTTTTTATTAACGTGGCTCAATT
This sequence comes from Coptotermes formosanus, assembly GCA_013340265.1. NCBI lineage: Eukaryota > Metazoa > Arthropoda > Insecta > Blattodea > Rhinotermitidae > Coptotermes > Coptotermes formosanus. Next base: position 694,248 of record BLKM01000867.1, on the reverse strand, counting down.
TCTCATGTAATATTTTCCTATATTGCTTTAATGTTGTCGGATCTTGCAGATTCAGTTTATTCCACATTTTTATTAATGTTGGCTTAATTTTATATACCGCAGGTAATATCTGATTAAATATGGTTTTCACTAGAAAATTATCTGAGTCAATATTCGGCCCTCTCATCGATCTAACATCTTCAATCAGCTCCTTCTTACTGCTGTTTATCATAACATGATCTGTGTGATTAACAATATTCTCATTGGGTGATATCCAAGTTCTTTTATGAATTAATTTATGTTGGAATTTCATACTCATAATAGTCATATTGTTTAAACCTGCAAATTCACACATCAGTTCGCCATTTCCACTTGTGTTTTGGTGTAGTGTATATTGGCCTGTTACTCCTAGAGGCATCTTCTTTTCCCAATCTAGCGTTTAAGTCGCCTAGAGTAATATTTATGTCACTTTTAGGTGTGTTATCCACTACCTTTTGCAGATCCTCATAGAATGTTTCTTTAGTTCGTCCATTTTGTCTTCCGTAGCAGCATATACACTAATTATTGAAATAGTGTTAAATTTACCCTTCATTCTTAATTTACGTAACCTTTCATTATATGGCATAAATGAGATTATATATTTTTGCATTTTCTTCTGTATTGAAAAGTCAGTTCCAGCCTGGCCAGTGTTATTATTTGCTCCACTATAATAGAAAGAGAAGTCTTTTTTCTGAATTAAACCAGCGCCACTCCACCTGATTTCTTGAATCGCAACAACATCAAGCTTAATTCTCTTGATCTGTTCTGCTAGCTCCTGCATCTTGCCTGGTTTAAAAAGTGTCAGTACGTTCCAAGTTCCAATATTCATTCTGTTACCTAAATTTCGTTTAACTCGCCTAGGTCTGCATCCATTTATCCATCCATCATTCCTTAGTTGAGACTGTTTAACAATTAAGTTTTTGACGGGGTTAGGGAGCTGGCCTGACGGCCAACCTCCGCTACATTGGAGGACCTTGGTTTTCTATTAGGGTATATTCGCTTAGCTAATATGCCCCAATTATAGCGTCGGGAACACGCTTTTCCGCCCTTCCACAGCTTAGCCGCAGAAGCGTTGCCCAGGGTTCATGGCGTGGACGTGTGTGGATCGGACTTGGCAGGGATAAGACGCATTTCTCAGGCTTTTTGCAATACATATTCTCTAGCATAGCATGTATCCCTGACACCTCATACTGCCCCTTTGGACCCCTTAATTCATGTTTACAAGCGATAATTTTTGAAGGAGACTGTCTTCTGGGATGTTCTGAAGGTATTGAATATTGAATGTGGTCTTATAGGAACAACAGTATCCGTTTTTGCATCTCAAAAGAGTATGTTAAGCACGTTTTACCCACCTACACTCCATACGAACAGGCTGGTTATCTGTGCAGCCCTCCCTAAAATGCTACATCGTGATGGCTAAAAGCTCTGCTAATGCCGCTGATGATGGTGATTCGATCCTTAGACTAATGTGTACCAGCTGGAGTATTTCGGTGTAGTTACTAGTCCAGGGACTGGAGACGGCAGAGAATTTTCTCTTCTCCACGGAGTCGGGAGCAACACTGGGGCCCACTCAGCCTCCTAACCAGTAGGGGCAGGGGCGAAGCAGTCAGCCCATAAACTAAACACTGAGTTAGTGCCGAGATTGAGAATACATGGAGCTGTACCCTATCTTCTGCTTACCTCTTTACTGTAGGGTGCTGAATGAAGTACACAGCGAAGTTACTTTTACCCTACAGCTGAAGAAAAACCAGGCTGTGCCTAAGATGGAACAAATAATTGTGTTCACATTGTGGCTTGAACAGTCGCATATCTGTATGGACTTCACGGTCGTGTAACTTCAACAACTGGACAACAGAATGGCGAATTATCCGGTATAGCCAGTATTGCGCTGCTATGGTACTGAAACGGAGGCAATTACATCGTTTCTCTAATAAAAAAAGGAGAGACAATCCGTATATATATTTTCCCGAGAATTATTACTGTGTGTTGTGTACAATTTGTATAGCGCGTTTGCTGAAAGGCTGGGAATGCCGGCTATTCCTTGCCGCCTGAAGAGCCTGCCCGCGCGTGTGTGACATCCTGAGAACAGGGAATGTGGTGTATTCTCCGCAGCATCCATTTAAGTGAAGCGATGTAACAACAGCTGTACTTGTCGCTGGTATAACAAGCGAGCGAGAGAAAGAATAACTAACTAACTCCATGGAGCAGAGGCCTTCTTGAGAAGCTAACAGTTTATCAGCTAGTCAAGAAATTCCCCGCATTTTATGGAACCCGAAGGTTCATTACCGCATTCACAAGAGCCCGCCACCTGTCCCTATCCTGAGCCAGATCAATCCAGTTCATGTCCTCCCATCCCACTTCCCGAATGTCCATCTTAATATTATCCTCCCATCTACGCCTGGGTCTCCCAAGTGGTCGCCTTCCCTCGGGTCTCCCCACCAAAATCCGGTATGCACCTCTCTCCTCCCCCATACGTGCCACATGCCCCGCCCATCTCAGTCTTCTCGATTTGATTACCCGAATAATATTTGGTGATGAGTACAGGTCATTAAGTTCCTCGTTATGTAGTCTTCTCCACTCCCCTGTCGCCTCGTCCCTCTTAGGCCCAAATATCCTCCTCAGCACCCTATTCTCGAACACCCTCAGTCTTTGTTCCTCCCTCAGTGTGAGAGACCAAGTTTCGCATCCATACAGAACAACAGGTAAAATTATAGTTCTGTATACCCTAATCTTTGTGTTTTTGGATAGCAACCTCGAAGACAAAAGATTCTGCACCGAATGATAGCAAGCATTCCCCGACTTCAATCTGCTCTTAATTTCTTGATGAATGGAGTTTCGATTCGTTAGGGTTGCTCCCAAATATTTGAATTCTTCCACCCTTTCAAAGGATTTATTATCTATATTTATGTTGTGATTGTGTCGTGCATTCTGATTTCGAGACATGACCATGTACTTAGTTTTCTCAGCATTTACTTCTAGACCAATCTCCTTACTAGCAATAATTAAATCTTCTGCATTTTTCTTTATGCTATGTACGCTTCCGCCCAATATATTAACATCATCAGCATAAACCAGAAGCTGATGTGTACCATTCAATTTCAAGCCCTCCTGGTTTGCCTGAACCCTCCTAATGGCATATTCTAAAGCAAAGTTGAAAAGCAATGGCGACAGAGCATCCCCTTGTTTCAAGCCATTCTTAATAGGGAACGTGTCAGACAGATGTTTGCCTACCCGAACTCTGCTATATGTTTCACTTAGGCACATTTTTATTAACCTTACTAGTTTAATGGGGATACCGAACTCAATGAGAATATTATACAAGACGTCCCTCCTAACTGAATCATAGGCTTTCTTGAAGTCTATAAATAGCTGATGAACTGCCTCATTGTATTCCCATTTTTTCTCAAGTATTTGACGAATGCTGAATATATGATCAGTGGTTGACCTGTTACGTCGAAATCCACACTGATGATCCCCAATAATTTCCTCTGCATATGGAGTTAACCTTGACAAAAGGATGTTGGATAGAATTTTGTACGTAGTCGGCAAAAGTGATATGCCTCGATAGTTATTGCAATCTGTCTTATCACCCTTTTTATAAATAGGCACAATGACCGACTCCTTCCATTCCTCAGGCAATTCCTCCTTATTCCAAATAGAAATAATAAGTTTATGGATTTCAGACCGAATAATCCTACCCCCTGCTTTAATCAATTCTGCTGGAATCTGATCAATACCTGGTGATTTGTGGCTTTTTAGTTTTCCAATAGCCATCTCAACCTCAAAGGCACTGGGCTCAGGCACTAGTGGCTCTGCTGTGTGTACTTCAATCTGCCTAACATCATTAACCCCGTGTATATTCAACAGCTGGGAGAAATGATTCCTCCACCTAGCCAAAATACTGTGGGAGTCTGCAACCAGGTCACCCTTCTCATCCTTTACTACATTACTTCTAGGCTGGTACCCCCTCTTAAACTCATTGATACCCCTATACAAGTCTCTTATATTCTTCTTCTTACTGTTTGTTTCAATTTCATTAATTTTAGCTTTCAGATATTCCTTCTTTTTGTGCCTGAAATGTCTACTAGCTTCACGTCTTACGTTGTGCAGATTATCTCCATTATTTTGGTTTGGATTCTGTAACCACTGAATTTTAGCCTGCTTCCTTTTATCTAAAAATTCTGCACATTCTGCATCAAACCATGGTTTATGCTGCTTCCGTTCGTGTAGACCTAGACTCTCTTGAGTCGAGATTTTTATATTCTCTTTAATGTTTTCCCAAGCCCTATTCATGTCCTCACTAACATTTAAGTTTTCCAGAGCTGCAAACCTGTTTGAGATCTTAAGCTGATACTGTTTCCTAGCCTCTAGTTCACTTAGCTTCTTGAGATTAAATCTCTCTACATCAAACTTCTGTGCTGCTTGTTTACTTACTGCCAGTCTTTCCCTAACTTTCGCAACCACCAGATAGTGATCAGTATCACAGTCAGCTCCCCTGAAAGATCGCACATCGAGTATACTGGAATGCCGTCTCCTATCTATCAATATGTGATCGATTTGATTGTGAGTCTTCCCATCAGGAGAGGTCCAGGTGTATTTATGAATATTTCGGTGCGGAAACATAGTGCTCTTAACAACTAGATTCTTTGATGTGGCAAAGTTTACTACTCTAACACCATTATCGTTGCTATCCTGATGTAAACTCTCATTCCCAATAGTCGGTTTGAAAATATCCTCTCTCCCCACTTTTGCATTAAAATCTCCTAACAGAATTTTCATATGGTATTTAGGAAAATGATCAAAAACCCCTTCTAATTCCTCATAGAAGCTGTCCTTTGAATCATCACCCTTCTCTTCCGTTGGTGCATGCGCATTCAGAACAATGATATTACACCAGCGGCCTCTCAGCACTATGTATGACATCCTAGCACTAACAAACTCCACTCTCTTGATTGCTGATACCATTCTCTGGTGCACAAAAAAACCTGTTCCCAATTGATGATTTTCCTGCCCTTTGCCATAGAAAAAAGTATACTCCCCGGCTCTTACAGTCCCTTCTTTGTCCCACCTAACCTCCTGTACACCCACTAAATCTAACTTGTACTTAGCTAATTCCCTGGCCACTGTCGTAAGTGACCCTGGCCTATACATGCTCCTCACATTCCATGTTCCAAAACTCATATCCTTTTTCCGTAGCTGGGGTCGTACCAAAGAATCGGTCCAGGTCCGAGGCTTTGTAGGCTGTTTCGTAACATCATAATTTTTTACGGTGAGGCGTTGTTAGCACCTCGCCCAACCCCCAAGCTGGAGGACCACCCCTTGTCGGCTGTCCGCGACTGCTTATTCAATGTATTCGCAGCTACCCTCCATACCTGGAGGCCGTTCCTCCATCCGCAACCCGAGGACGCGCCATGCCGTGGTGACAGGGACCCACTTAACATGGCGAGAGAAAGAATATTATATTGAAAAGATATGGCTTGTTAAGCGGGAAGTTTCTCTCTTATACACTTTTAAGTGACAGCGCTAAAAGGTTTTTTGTGTCTCAAATTTGTTTCCGTATGCAGGAGTCAGGTCTTCTGGGTTGTTGCGCCGTGTGGTTGGATGATTGGTTCCCGACGTGTCGAGAAAGCTACTGCTTTCATCTTTAGGGTTATGAGTTTCTAATTTCTCAACACTCCAAAATAATATGCGTAGCAATAAAAAATAAACTTTTTTCGGTAGGTTATACTTTTGTGATTCAAATTCTTGAGGCCTACACTTCACAGTGCACAGATGTTCACTGAGGGCACCGCAAGTAGCCCACCACACTTATCTGTATTCAAGTTCAGTCCACACATTTGTAAGCATGGCGTGTGTGACTGTAGCCGCAGAAGCTCCTGTCTTCTCAGAAACTTCCAGCAAAGTGGTGGACAGTGGTGGAACGTAAACAACGTCCTTTATGTACCCTCAGAAGAAGAAATCAAGTGTGGGGTCAGGGGAAGGGCGTGGCAAAGTGACAGGGCAGTCCGTGGTAACTTTCTATCCAAAAAGACTTGTCCAAAGCGTAATTTGAAAATGTGGGCGCATGAGGAATGCCTCGTTCGTATCTAGGCACACGTAACCAGTCACAGTGTGTTCGGCAAGAAGTAATATCGCGAAAATGCTTCGTTTGGATGGAGCACAAAAGACACAGATCTGTGGAATGTCCGACCTTCATTCACTGCATGCGGATTGTTGGTCCCCCACCTTATAACGCTGTGTTGTTTAACATGCCTGGATACATGATAAGTCGTTTCGACCCTAAAAGCTATTTTGGCTCTTAAATTTTCATCGTCTTCAAGATATGAAGAAACTTCGCAGCAAAATATGAACCGAACTTGTCTTGGGTTGTTACTTTTTCGAACAGTATTTGTCTCAGACGAATTCACGTATTTTTTTTTCTCCCACTGTCCATTGTACCATGTTTACTTGGATAACCCGTTTTTTCGATCTTCTTTCACTACGAATACAAGCCGCTCGATGTGCATTCACCTTAGCTCAGTGATCGGTGTTCTGCTGGGCGTTTTCGCTTTACAAATACCACCTGTTTCATAGAACAAAGTATGCCATTAGTTGATGAAAGCCATTTTCCACAACTGAGATGCTAGCGGTACTGGTGGCAAGACTTGGAAACTCAAGTAACGCGATTTCAGAACTCGATCACGTTATCTAGCTGAACAGGTTCAGTTTTGACTCCTGCGCCTCTTACGTCTTTTTCAGTATTACGCTAAAATCGCGCACACATCGTTTGTTTATTTTGTGTAAGTGTTTTGATGTGGGATGCTTAAATTTGCGAGACTGAACAAGCTTTTCAGTTGCTACGAAATATACTGGCGAAGAAGAATATGTGTAACGTATAATATCCGTACTCAGGAAGAAATGACTCAGTAACCTGCCATTGAGTACTTATCTGCTTCTGATGTCAGTGCCTAAAGACTTAAGGTGGAGTGACAGCTACAGGTCTGGCCTTAGACAGATTGGACCGATTTGACGCCATCGGGCTCTGCGCTTACGGGCGCCCCGCTCTTGTGCGGGATTCACACATTAGTAATTTTTAATAATATGCAGTGAGATACCACACAAAGCTCTCGGGCTGATTTTATAATGATTGTATAAATTATTTTAGTCCTTTTTATTTTGCTCTGCACAATAACTTTTAGGGGCCCCCCACAAGGATCGCAGTCGGGCCCCGCGCTTGCGTAGACTGGCACCGGGCATCTGCGTACTTGTTTGGAGATTGTAGCTCCCTAAGCAAGATTGGATGTCGTAGCAGATATTTGTAGTAGTGAACGCAGGGATAATTTTGTAAATCAGGTCTGTATTAGAATAAGAGAACGCCCTTTAGAATTTCAAATGGCCAACTCGGTTCTTCCACTCGTTGGCAAATCTATACAAATGGGACGGATGGAGTTCGGGGGTCGTGAGAATTTAAGACGCTTAAATGTTCAAGATAAAGTCGAGCCGCCCACAAAAATTCACTGAAGAACGTCTCTATTTCGAATAATTGGAAGGGATTTTGATCGTGAAAAAATGTTTTAAATATAGAACACAGGTGGGAACAGCACAGGCCGAAACACGTCATAAATAATATTGTAAATAAATGAAACACCATCACTGCACACTAGTGGAAGGAATCGTCTGGTGTACGGAGATGGTGTATTATCGATCAGTGTTTTATACCTATACACTCTAAATATATAAAATTTCAAAGTGTAGAGCCGTTGTTTCCTCACCGTGTTTTTATTTCACTACAACAATGAAAAGGCCTATACTCGCGGAATTCTGTAGCATCTACGTTTTGAAAACATTGTCCAGTAGGCCTATACCTTACAGTCAGTGTGTTGAAGAAAATTGATGTTGGTTTTGTTCATGACTGCTACTATGAGAGAGAAGCAAAATTTTCTGCATGATCCAATCTGAATTCATTTGTGTGGGTCGATGTCAATAACGCCAGGACTCATGTATAAAAGTTTATTGCCAAGTTGATTATTACATTTCTCTGAAAATTTTAATTAATCCATAACCGTGCATTAAAGGGTTAGATATGACAACACAACTGACAAATGTACATAAGTGTATGAAAATGTACACACCGCAAACCTCCACATGTTTCGGCCACTCATACGGCCATCTTCAGTGAGGTGCGTTACAAAGGATACATACACCGAAATGTTACACAAGTATTAGAACCAATGCACAGGTATAACACATTAAATATTTTGTCTGTATTTTAATCTTTAATACGTATTTTAAACCATGTTCTTTTTAAAATTTAATATTAAATATTACATATTTTATCTGTATTTTAATGTTTAATAAATATTTTAGACGACGTGTTGTTTAAAAATTTCATATTTTATGCGTGTGCATTGGTTCTAATTCTTCTATAATGTTTTATGTACGCGTCCTTTGTAATACACCTCCCTGAAGATGACCACTTGAGTGGCCGAAACATGTAGGAGATATGCGGTGTGTGTAATATAATTTCGTACACTTGTGTGCATTTGTTGGTTTCGTTGTGATGTGTGATTTCTCTGAAAGTTTTTGTTTTGTACCCCGTGATACACTTTTCCATGTTGCTATACATTTCGTACACATTTAACCTACAGCATGCCGCATGGTGGGGTAATTTCACAATTGAGTAATTAAGTTTCGCAGGTAATTTAATTTTCTGTCTTCTACATAGACCAGTTTAAATTATACTAATCCCCCATTTACCATAAATGCAAGGTTCGTATTTTGGTATCTCGTTTACACGTTCTCACAGATGTTCATTTTCCTAATTACATTGTTAGCAATGCTCTATGTATCTCGATTTCAGGACTCTTCTCAATTACACCTTCCGTCTATATTCTGTGTCAGACACAAAGGAAATTGTATCGTTGAAATCTTTGAATGTATTCCAAGGGAACAGGCAATGAAGTGCGGTGGTTATAAAGTGGTAATAAAGAGCAGTGTCTATAAACTGGGTGTTGAAAGCACTGGTTGCGGATTCGTGGTGAAGGGCAGTGATTACGAACTGGCCTGGTAGTGACGAAAAGTGTTTAGGAGCGTGTGAAGAAGTGAATGGTCTAGTAACTGGAAATGAAGAGCAGTGGTTATGAACTGACAATGAAGGCGTGAAATATACGGGTGAGTTTTCAGAAATTTGCCGTTGATGTATAGAGAAACAAGAGTAATCGCAGTTGATTGACGTTGCAAGACTACATAAACGATCGTATTGTTCCTTCAACATGTAGAGATACTACAGGCGGCTTATTATTTTCGTCGTTTCGTAGTCCTTCCCTCTTCTGCCTACTTGTTCACAGTAGGTGTAGAGGGTTTTTATTTTCTCTTGATCACACTCAGACACACACAACAGTCGGTAGGACTCCTCTGGACGAGGGATCGGCCCGTCGCAGAGACTTCTACCTGACAACACAAACACTCACAAGAGACAGACATCCATGCCCCCGGTGGGATTCGAACCCACGATCCCAGCAAGCGTTAGGCCGCAGACCTACGCCTTAGACCGCGCGGCCACTGGGATCGTCGCATATTATTTTCTTTGGACGTTATTATTTCCTTTGATAATGCTGTATTGTCAACACTAAATATTTGGGATCCAAGTGGGGTAAAGGAAACGTAGAATGTGGCCATTTGTGATTTCTTAAAATGTTTTAAAATGCTTAATATTATTCACATTCCGTGCCATAAACATATTATTTATACAGTTCCAATCTACTGCACGTAGAGTTAACAAACATATATTGTACATTCTGAGTGTTGAGTGCTGAGTGTTTGCGTGCATAGTGCACACGACATTGTTGGTCACAGGGACGAGGTCCATGTTAGGATCGAAGAAAACTGTAAATAGTTGTTGGAATGCAAAAAGCGCAAGCATATAAACGGTAATGAAAGTTACTCATATAGACATCACTGGCTCAGTGTCTGTATAATCTAATTTTAATAATCACAAATATGCGAACAACAGTTACTGACATCACAAATAATTTAAATACCGATAGCAAGCTGCAGTCTTCTATGCATGTATGTTCTTACACATTCAACAACGATGTATGCTTGTGTTTACAGACGACTTTTTTCCTTTGTGCTTCATTGTCCCTGACGATGACTCAAGCCGAAACGTGTAGGAGAGTATACCATGAGCTAATCAATGCATGTTTCTTAACTTTAAGTGCATTAAGTTGGAATTATGTGAATAATAAAGTGGTAAAATACGTATATAAAATATCTACGATATTTATGCTTCAAAATCTTCTACACAGTGTATTTAACCGTAAAAATAATGAGAGTCGATCCCGGTAACAGCGCGATCTAAGGCTTAGGCCTGCGGCCGCAGGCTTGCCGGGATTCTTCTTCTGGCGTTACAGTCCTTGGTGGACCTTATCCTCCGCTTCCTGGGATTGCGGGTTCGAATCCCGCCAGAGACATGGATGTCTCTTGCTTGTGAATGTTGTATGTTGTCAGGTAGAGGTCTCTGCGTCGGGCTGATCACTCGTCCAGAGGAGTCCTACCGAGTGTGGTGTGTCTGAGTGTGATCGTGAAGCCTTGATAATGAGGGGGCCCTGGCCCACTGGGGGCTGTTGCGCCATTGGAAAAAGAAACTAGAGTTCCATATCATGCGCATTTTTCCGTGGATAACTCAATTCTTGCCACAGTTGGTATGCGTGTATTTGACCATAAATTCGTCATATATATGTTTCGGCACATTTGCATGGGAACTTTATATTAAGGTGACTGACATATGCTGCATTAGAGGAAAGCACTGGTTGCGTCCCGTGTCTCACGTGCAAAAGATAATGCACAATCAATCGACTGCTACGGATTTTACAATTAAGACACCATTCGTCTCATTGGCACCTGGTGCCCTTAGGTTCGTTACTTTCCAAACTTTGTCTCGGCTTCCTCTGTAATCTTAATATTCATCATGCCCGTCGGCGTTCAGATACAGGATTCTTTCTCAAGGAAGCGATCACTCACAGCCAACCTCTCTTGATTTGATTTTTATTTTAGAGCTGTCAGGTTTCGACTTTCATGAAGGAACCCTCAGGCTCCACGTTTTACAAGAACAGAATAGTCTCTACTTGTTTTGAGGGGAAGGCCTTCTCCTTTACAAATGTAAAAAATATACAATGTGAAAGCATTGTATAAAAATATGGAACATGATAAAGAGATAAAGTGACATTAACCTTTTAAAGCCTAGCGGTAACCTTACGTACCACCAGGTTTAACATTAAAAAATTCTACGTGGTGCCCACATTGCGTTTATGTGTTTTGTACGGATCTCAGAACAAACAGCAACTTTTGCCTTATAAAACATTAAGAGATTGGTTTTTATAACCGAGGTGGAGAGTGTTTACAGCGCGGTACGCACTGAGTCCTTATATAAAACAAATACGCTTCGTCTTTAAATGGTTAAAATAGATAAAAATTGTAAACTCGTAGACCCTGAGTCTCAGAGTGAATGATGTCTGTGCTATAGTGGCATCAGCATTCCGCCTTAACGAGCAGTATTCATTTTCTCGTTTTCCTATTATATTATAATCTGTTTCCGATGTGTGTTTTTTATGGATCCTCAGGTTATCAGCTTTTTTGTGGAAAGCTGGATTTCAATATGGATCAGCGCAATTTTTTATAGTAGTGTGCGCAGGATCTAATTATTACGTGGTTCTATTGCGCTCTCTTGTATATGGTGAAAAGGTTTTGTGTTCACCCGGTATGCCTTTGTAGCGTTTCACGGTCAACAGTCAGTGACTGATCGCGCCCTTGAGGAGTCCTGCTCCTCTGTAATGGGTGCAGAGAATATTTAGTCTAGACTGGTTACTGACTTCAGTCTAATTCTGAGGATGGTCATGCATGGCGTTTTGTATCTATCCTAATAACCGTCGTCTTTTTTCTTCTTCGCGCCATCTACCCATTTGGTATTTGCCTTCAGCAAAGCGATTCCTCAGCTCAGCTAAACATCACGTCATGGAGGCAACGGGAAATGAAGATATAGCTCCATGCATTTTTTTTAGTGGGGAAGGGCCCCGCAGCAGACGCTACGGACGCACCGCAGTCTTGAGGCTTATTGTGCAACCCTGTGATGAAGATGAAGATGATTATTATTTTTTTGTCCTTTTCCTAGTAATGGAGCACCGGTGGAATGAAATTGACAGGGGAAAACCGAAGAATTCGGGGAAAAACCTGTCCCAGTGCTCCAAGCATTCTTAGCCTAGGCACTGGTTTATTAGACCTTTATACCCATGGTGATGTATACTTTGTACTTTGAAAACCCTTGAGTATTTAGCTTTAAAATTAGAAAATAAATTTATTAGACGTTTTGTACAGCCCCAGAAGGAGATGATTTGGTGAAGGTTGTAAGCCGTTAATATGTTTTATACCAGGGATCACTAAATGCAGGGGGCCAGTTTGCTATGGTACGTCCAAATCTTTTCGCAGTGCATCATGTTTTCGAGAGTAATTGTTATAAATTTACGTAGTTTTATTTTTTATCTAAAACCAAGTATGATTTTGCCTCGGAACTGCTCGTGTCTGTCCTGTCGCTCAGCGGTTTTGCGATCACCTGTAAAACTTGTCCCTGTGCACGGCGTGAAGGTGTATGAGGAGCGTACAGGCACGGCTACACTCATTCCTCAAGTCGACACAATATGGAGATGTATGGTTAGCTTCACGCTCCGTCGCTTTAACCCCAGGAGAAAGAATACTTGTTTCCACTGAATAGAATGCTAGGTGGGCCAGAGGGCCTTCCTGGACTTTTCTTTTGGAGAAGTGTCTCTTGTTACGGCCGGGAATCAAACTTCTGATCGTCGAGCCCGCAGGTGAGTCGCTGTATTGACTGAGGCATTCGGGCTCTTTTTGCAATCTTAAGGTGGGTTTACATTCTTCACTCTGTATGGATCACTGTAAGTTAACAGTGCTGAACTAGCTAAGGTACTTATATCAGAGAAAAGTGGTGGAGGGCTGCACGATATTTATGTGTCTAAATTGTTTTGGCTGTAACAAGCACATCCATTCCTGCGTGGTGTTTGTATTCCGCGAACCTCAGTGTCAACAAGGGCTCCTTTTAGTCAGTAATATTTCCACATTCATTGATTAAACAATCAGAAACAACACTGATACTGAAACACACGAGATCATTTGCAGCTATTTTGACATAAAGTATTCTGTTAAATGTTGGAGAGCACTGTAAATGGAATTTGGTTCTTCCATTGAATTCAGTTTGGATGATTTATCCGCGATGATCACCCAGGATGATTAACGTGAATCCGTCTTTATATATTGCGGTGGGTGATTGGTAGATATTGCATTTTCGGTGCTATTGTATGACGTGAAGTTTAAATTTGGCGCTGATTACCAATTTATACTACTCGCACCTTCACACTGATACTGCAGTGTCTGGCTTTCAAATATTTGGGTTGCTCCTTAATCCAACAATTATCATGGCATCCTGCTTTATTCCACGCAAAGTTATTTGTGTGGCAAAATTGAGATTATTTTCGCAGGGGTACGTTCTGTTTATGTACCTAACATTTAAAACAATAATTTTATTTAACCTTTATTGGTCAAATGTCGAGTTAAATTCGACAGCGCTTTCCCCTACACCAGGTCCAACGTTGATCTGAAGTCAACGCGTTATTTTACAGTGTTTTGTGATGGTTTCCTTAAGCTGTTGTTACCTTGTGAATGATTTTGAACTTCGAAGATTAGAGCTGTCCTCGAAAGTTAATTTGGACTAGGTTGTTGGAATTCATAAGAATAATTCTGACCGCAAAGGGTTAATTCAAAGTGGTAACCGACGCACATGCGGGTCCCGAGTGTAAACATCTGGAAGTTCTGTGTTAATGACACAGTGAATATTGTTTTAAAAAGTACTGTCGAATGATGCGGGCTGACCGTTGATTGAGGTTGAACAACTGCGAGGAAGGCGGTTGGGTGAGACGACCGCACTGTAACGTTTTTGCCTAACATGACGGTCCAGAGGGTAGCACTGTCGCTTCTTATTATTTTAATAAACTAACAACTAAATTCTGCCTGAGTAATCAAGACTCAGTCCACACGCTCCACATCAAAGGTCTCGAAGGCGGCCCAAGCCGAACAAACTGGTTTCGAGCAATTAATTTTGTGCACCGTGAAATTACAATTGCAGGAAACTGGCGCTTTGATTCCCGATCTGAACAGGCAAAACGCCTACATTTGTTTTTAAGAAACTGCAGTTTCGTGCTGGAAATTCAGTGTGTTCATTTTTCTGTTTTGATATCAGAAATGAAGGTGCTAGTTTCGTGCAGTTGTAGTTGTATGAAACTAATTGCTTAAAATCAGTTTCTTTCAGCTTGCATGTCGCCTGAGATCCCTGTTGCTCCTAGTATCATCCCACATGTTCATATGGAAATAAACCATTGCGTTTCTGTAGGTTTACTCAGGTTCATCTGAAAAACGCTGGTGTGGGACCTTAAAATAGGCCACGACCTTTTCCTTTCACATGCTTTCCTGTTCGTTATTCACCAGTCCTACCATTTTAGACAACTTACACTGTGCGGCTGACAGCCTAATTACACAAACGCAAATCACAAACAATAAATGTGTTACTCGTACTTTATCCGAACGGAGAAGGAATCGCCATTAGGAATCATCAGCCTGGCAGCAAAATGTCGGCGGGCTTGCGTTGGCGGTCTCGGAATTATAGCCATTTAGTACACAGTTGTTATTTTAACCAACAGTCGTGTAACCTATTAGTGTAAATGTTTGCTGGAAGATTAAATGTTGGGAGTACAAACTGTAGAATATTTTGCTATTGTTGTTGGAATTCTAAATGTTATCCGTAGGAATTGTAGCGAAATAAACAATACAGATGACATCAGTATTTGTGGCACTTCCAACACGCGAGTTCTGTCAACGTACAAATTGCATGAAGTTCCAAGTGATGGAAAGCTTTCAGCAGATTGCACTGTGTCCTTAGAGGCAGCGAAGGAAAATATAATTTGTAAGTTCCTGGAATCGAAAGAGTGCTAGCAAGAGAAACAACTTTTCTTTTAGAATAAAGGATGACGGAAAGTGCGCGGTGGCGCAGTTGCTTGAGGCACTGCGCTACAAGCCGGAAGGTCGCGTGTTCGGTTCCCGATGGTGTCATTGTTATTTTTCATTGACTTAATCTTTGCGGCCGCACAATGGCCCTGGGGTCGACTCAGCCTCTAACAGAAATCAGTACCAGGAATATTTCCTGGGGGCGGGGGGTGGGGGTAAAGGCACCTGGGGCGTAGGGCTGAAAACCTTACCACTTTCATGTGCCGATTGTGCTGAAATATGGGAGCCTCAACCTCCTGGAACCCTAGCACCCTGTCCAGGCATCTATAGTTATAGCTTTACCTAGACCTTCAGGTATAGCGAAAGCTTGTGGTGCGCTGAAATTTAACAGTGCATTCCTTTCCATTGTTTCGCTACGTATTGCTGTCAAGATTGATTTTGTGACGATTTAATGTCTCCGACAACAATAACACTTCATTAGGTCTTCATGTAAAATTTCGTAATATTTTTGTCCGATTTAAAACGAATCTATTTAAGATCTGCGCTCTTCTGGGACATTAGGCAGTGTCGAGGGGTATTCCTTTACCGACGTTTCGGTACAACGTATCCATCCCATCTTCAAAGGTCAAGAAGTCCAAGAAGAAACGTTACGTATAACTTTTTTCTCCTTTATTTTGTCTAGAAAATAGAGTGATAGGATCATTAGCGAGTAACTACTCGGAAGATGAAGCGAAGTGATTGTGGCCCAACTTACGGCGTTGTCTCGTCATTAGCCTGTTACAGACAATCTTGCTGTGTTGTTTTGAAACCAAAGTAAATCCTAAAAGCCCGTAAAATGTTTTCTTATTAGCTGAATATGAAAAGTGATGTCGAAGATTAGCTTGTCTTAGAAACTAAGTATATTTTAAACATCTCACTAACTTTCTTCTCGCGGTTAATGACGTGTATTGGGGGACTTCTTAATTACCACATAAGATATAATGCCGGCGATCTCAGTGCACTAAGTCCATTTTTTGCTTTATTTCCGCCTGTTTTCCATAACATCACACAGACTGTATCTGACGTGCTGGGATCAGCGTATGTTTGTTGTTACATTACACTGCTTTCTCTACTTTAAGGCCATGACTGAAAATTTGATAGTTACACCCTGATTTAAAAAATCCCCTGTTTTTAAAACCCCGTTGCTTACTATTGTGGCATAGCGCAACAGTCGGCATATGTTTTCTTAACAACGCTGTCAATTGATAAGTTTACGTGGTGTCGGTGATAAATGAGTGAAAGAGTATGGAGAAATGGTGGGATGATACTTGCGGGGAAAAACGGGAGTACTTGGAGAGAAGCCGTTCTCAGTGTCACTTCTTCTACAAATCCCACAGAGACTGGCCTGAGATTGAGCCCCTGCAGAGATTGGCCAATGACTGACCGCCTGAAACGTCTCACGGACTTTCTCAGTGCATATTGTGGCTAGGTTATAAAGTGGCCCACGGAAGAATTCCGGTTTGATTCCCGTCAGGTAATAGAGTTTTTCTTTCGTCGACAGGTTTGGCACAGCCGGGGGGGGGGGGGGGTCCTCCCCAGTAGGTGCAGGGTTTTGATTCCCCGGGGTTGAATCGGCAGAGTTATGAAGATTTAAGACTAGTGCTGAGATTAAGAATACATGGAGCCATACCACCATTTCTGGAAAAGTATTCATGGGATGGTGCTTAACCTTTAGGGTACCACCGTCGTCCATACGGGACGGCATTTAAACCTCCTGTAGGCTCCACCGTCCTTTATAAGGGACAGCGAGAACGCCAGCCATTTAAATGCGTTGCTCTCCATGCCATGGAAACATATAGAGGAGCAACATATAGCTTCACGCATTTTTAACACCGCAGTAGACATTTCTTTGGTCAGCTTGGTGCTCCGGCCTATTTACTCCAGGATAGAACCCGCTTATCCCTGTGCATATAATGCAGTTTGTACCTACGGCCTGTAAGGAAGTTTGTGGCAAGGCGGTGAACTTGCTTTATTTTCCTGCTGTGTTCATTGGGTGTGTTTGTGTATGACTAATGGTTTAGTCTGGAGAGTGTCAATACACAGCTACACAGCCCTGGGGTTACAACGATAATGTGGCGACAAACAGCAATAAGCGGACCTTTATCTGCAACCTTTTCGTTTGAACGGCACCCCCCCCCCCCCCCCATTCAGAGCTCGAGATACTGCGTTGCATTTCTCAGGCTTGTTGCCGAGTTTACACAAACAATGTTGCCGAGGGAGATTATTATTTCGTCTCACAAAGCATTTCGCAGTGGTGTGAGTGGTGGCTAAATAATGAATGGACCCAACCAAGGTCGCTGACGCCCGGAGAAATATCTGAAGTAATTTTTGACACTGAGAGCAAAGAAGCGAGGATGTCAAGTGAGGGCATACAGATATTGGAAGGGCCTGGGGGGGTGGGGGGTGAACGGGGACCAGGGGTGTCACAACAACAACTGGACGGCAAGACTGTCACGACTCTAGCAGCTCAATTTTGTCCAGTTCCTCTGGTGAAGGGGATGATGGTGACAGTGAGCCAGGCCAATAGACCCAACAGCCAGCAACCCTGCAATGGGCATGCCCTTCTTGCCCTCAGAGGATTGCAGTACAAGCCTATACATGGGGCCGCAGAGGAAAGGACTATGAAGCGTTACAAGTAAATGACGGCCGTGTGGATAAGACAGAAAGAATGGCAAACAGCTACTCCGTCGGCAGTAGCTCATTCAAAAGGACAAAAAAAATTGTTTTTCCGCCTGCTGGACCTGGATATTCCCAACAGTTCCATTCATCTTTCCTCAAGGAGGGGTAAGCAACTTTCACACTGAGATTTTCGATTGACCGTCGTGAGGAATATTGGCACACGCTGCACCAGAAAGGAGAGTGCCAAGGCCATTAGGTAGACCACCAAATGTTGAAGCACATGTCGCTGGTCTCGGAGTCAGCGGCAGCAAACACTGGCCTGTGCCGTCTGGTGTCGGGTAAGCACGGCCAGGGTTGTAAGACGAAAAGTTTGCGTAAAGTGCCGAGAGTGTGAAGTCGGACTGTAAGAACATGTTTTAACGAATCCTACACCAAGGCACAACTGTAAGAACCACAAGTGAGGCCACCTAAGCAAAACTGGGGGCTCATACCGAAATGTAAGTGAAAGAAACTGAAATTTTTTAGTATTCTGTAAATTTATTTTGTGTATTTACGAAATAAGAATACTTGCTGCTTTCTCGAAGACATGCAGAAATATCTCTGTCTTATTTCCCACAAAATGCCACTTAACTCGTTATTTAATCTTGTTTGGTTCACATAATATAAAGGTTTTTTGTAAACCGCGTGAAAGATTTAAATGGCTGGCGGAGAAAAATGTGGTACGCGAAGGCGGACTGTGGGTATTTAAATATGGCCGCCAAAAGGTTAATTATGCATTGGTGCAACTTAGGGCCGGAATAAGGGGCGAGCCAGCCGGACAGCTGTCCCGGGCACCATTCTAAGGTGCCACTGAAATAATAGAAAATATGGTGCTAGTATGCACAAACTAATGAATTTTTCCGGAAATTATCCGCAGTTTGGGAATGCGCCCTTAAAAATTTTCGCCAGCCCTGTCGTAGGCAGAAAATTTTAAAGACAGTCCTTTTTTAGGGGCACCAAATTATTAGTCGGCCCGGGGCGCCAAATTTTTAACCGTCCCGGGAAGCCAAAGTATCTCTTGCAGGTCCTGGTAAAATTTGTTCTCCACTTTTTATGATTCTTCACACAATTCACGAAATGCACTTTCGCCTGTCATTTCTTAAGTCGTACTAAATTATCTATGCGCAGAGCTGTTTTTACTGATCTGGTATCGAATATTGTGCGAGTTGTATTTTACGTAAGAAGACAGGCTTATATACGAAGACCAAAAACGGGATATAAGTCATATGCCTTCCAAGGTCTGAGCTCTGTATGCTCAACATGACGACTTCAAACCAGCAGAAAAGGACCTGCCGGTATCGCACATGTACACAGGGACACAGTGACTGCGTAACAAGATGTCCGCTGCGAAGCTGGTTGCGCAGTGTATAATTTACCTGTTTAGAGCGTAATAGTCCCTTGGGCGGATTAGCCCGCCCTGCAATATAGGCTGAATAACAGTGGTTGGAATTTTTCTCTGTGTAAGTCGTCCATTTTTCCTCTTTATTCTCATCTGTTCTTCGAGATGGGACAGCTCAGTCAGTAAAGTAACTAGGCTACTGGCTGGGAAACTGAAGACTCGTAGTTCGTTTTTCGGCAGTGGGAGGATACTTTTCTACTTAAAGCTAACCAGACCGGTTCCAGAGCGCACTCAAACTCCTATCCAATTGATACTGAGATTTACTTCCCCTTGGATAAAGCGGCCGGAGCGTGAAGCTATTCAATCACCTCCATATACTGCCAAGGTTAAGAATGATTTGAGCTGTACCTCCATTTCCTAATACGCCTTTATGACGTGTACAAGGGTATCATTATCTTTGTCTTCACTTTCATGGGTTGGTGCCTAAAAAAGAGGATATACTGTAGCATGAACCATATTATGGCGTGATATGACCCTGCGAGGCACTGTTTTTCATCCCTGAATTTGGTTGGTTTAACTAAAAGGAAAAGACGGAATTTAAAGAAATAAAATTGGAGACGAAACACGGTTGCGTTCTCTGGAACACAGTGTGTGTTCTTACAGCGCTGCACTGCAGGCTACGAATAATGAAAATGTCTTCTTATAGCTGCAGACCTGATGTATAAGAGATATGATTCCAACAGAAAACATTCCCCGCGACAGCCTAACAAGATTTGTGTCGTATCCTCTACGATCTGACGAACCATGTGAGATGGAGTCAAATCCCTGAAAAGTCTTCGCTATCCCTTGAGGTTGACCCTCCTTGTTGTACCGTTTCTGTTGGTTGTTTCTAGATATTGCATCTAAACTAGATTATCCTAGGTGCTTCCCTTCTCCATTTTTAGCAGGCGATGGTCAAATTTTTCATCTATGCTGATTATCAACACTTTTTCTTCACTCGATTTTTCACGGACATATTGCTTTGTTCCTTGTTGCCTTATAGTCTGGTAGATTTTAGGTATGTTAAAAGTAAGCTGCAGCCTGTATCTTCTGAAACGTGGCTTTGTATGATCTGGTAGGATTTACTGATATTTTAGAGGAAATTGCAGCCACCATCTGCCATGATTCTACCAGAATACACGGCATCTAATAGTCTTTATACTTACGGCCGTGAGAAGTTGAAACGTCATTTGGTTCCTGTACATTTTCTTCTATAACTTATCCAATTAGACTTTCCTTATAATTATTGAGAGTTTCGTGTATTTTATCGGACCAAAAATCAAAGACCGAGGTCATGTGAAGTGTTTCGTAACAGTGTTATATTTTTACGTTCCGGATGTGTTAGGACCTCGCCCAATCCCCAAGCTGGAAGACCATCCATTGTCGGCTTTCCGCCACTGCTTATTCAATGTTTTCGCAGCTACCGTCCATATCTCACGACCGTTCCTCCAATTGCAACCTGAGGCTGCGCCTTGCTGTGGTGACAGGGGCCCACTTATCATGAGAAACAAAGGGAATAAAGCGAGGAAATATATCAGCTATCTATAGACTTCAAAAAAGCCCATGATTCAGTTAGGAGGGAGGTCTTGTATAATATTCTTATTGAGCCTGGTATCCCTATGAAACCACTAAGGCTAATAAAAATGTGTCTAAATGAAACCTATATCAGAGACCGGGCAGGCAAACATTTGTCTGACACGTTTCCTGTTAAGAAAGGTTTGCAAGAATGAGATGCTTTGTCGCCATTGCTTTTGAACTTCGCTTTAGAATATGCCATTGGGGGGGTTCAGGCAAACCAGAGGAGACTGAAATTAGGTGGTATACATCAGCTTCTGGTTTATGCCGATGATGTTAATATATTGGGTGGAAGCATACATGTTAGAAAGTGTATCATTCTTATATTTAACAATAGTTTCTTTATTTGTGGTAATGCTAAAAACGTATGAACAACACCTCGTTCTTATCCTTGCGCCAAGCTCCTATTTAAAGAAAATTCTTTGTGTTTATTGCCGTATTGTATTTTATATATTTCAGGGATTATTAAAGCCTATTGAAAGTTTAATAAGACAGTTTGACTTTCTCCAAATCTGTGTATGGTTTTCACAGATAAACCTCCATGGGTCCACGTTGATCCACATTGTAACACTTGATGGGTAGTGTGAAATCACAGTTTTACTTCATGTGCATGTAATGAACTTAGGAAAGTTCTTGAAAAGTAATTTGACACAGCAGGTCTAGTGGCAAATCTTTATCTGCAAGGATAAACCTGCAGTACCGACCGTAGCACTGGTACTGCTCAACTGCTCAGTAATCGCATGTTGTGTCTGATTGGCGCTGCCACCTAACTACCGCATCCGTAACTATAAGAATAACTGGGCGAGGCGTGCTTCTGTGACACGTAAAATAGATGAATGATAACATGTGCCAGTCACAGTTATATTTGCAGAATCTTTTATTGTTTAGTTTGCGACATATTTCGGCTTTAATTATAAGCCTTCGTCAGGCACTGACAAAAATACTCGAAGAGTGATCACTTACAAAAGTGTGCCCTTTAAATAATGAGACTGATTTTTTTTCTGAGCGCCTTGCAAACAGGTTAGCAAAACAGTGCATGGTTGTGACCGCTAGAATGTGCTCTTTTCAGCGAGCAGAGACTTGTCGTTTTACCGCCGTTGAAGTAAGCGTGTGTTTGTGTCCTGTCTCAAAATTTTCGACATGGAACAACATGCCGTGATTAAATTTTATTTTAAATCGGGGAAAACTGCCACGAAATTGTACCAGGGCCCGAAAAATGTGTACTGTGATGACTGTCTGAGTCGTGCACAAGTCTTCCGATTGTTCGCGCGTTTTCAAGAAAGCAGGGAATCGCTGGAGGATGACCCTCGTCCAGGCCGGCCAGTTTCCGCTTGGTCCACTGAAAATGTGGAGAAAGCTAGCGCCATTGTGATGCAGGACAGGCGAATAACCACTAGGCTACCTGCCGAACGTCTTGGAGTCAGTAAGGAAGCGGCCAGGCAAATTTTGGAAAGAGATTTTCAGACGAGGAAGATTTGTTCAAGGTTTGTGCCGCACTGTGAAGCATTTTATAGCTTCCAAATCGATCTGTGTGGTCCAACATCTATCCTAATCCCCAGATTTGGCACCGGCTGACTTTTTCTTTTCCCAGAGGTGAAACTGGCCTTAAAAGGAGACCGTTTCAGCGACATTAGGGACATCCAACGCGGTGTGACCGAACAACTGAAAGGCGTTTCACTGCAGGACTTAAAGCGCGCTTTCGAGGATCTCAGCGTTGTGTGGATTTGGGGGCAATTATATTGAAAGTCTGTAATAAAAACTTCCAAATACATTCATTCGTTTTTCGTAATAAATGCAGTCTCGTTATTTAAAGGGCACACCGGGTACATACAGCGTATTATGACTAAACTGTCTGAGGTTTCATTTTCATGGTGTTTATAAACGTATTTATTGACGAAAAGCTGAAATTGTACGGGTTTAAAATCAGTGTATATTAAAACATATTAAAAATGTTGCTGCAGTACTTCTGGTATGTATTTGGTTATTTATTCTTTTATGTATGCGTATTAATACTAAGAAATATGGATGCCTCCGAGGGATGATAAAATAATAATGATAAAATTTATATACCATACCGTTTTTGATGTGTTTTATGGGTATACCTACCCTCCAGTCTACTAAAGTATCTTACATTTACTTTCAGTTAACAGCCTATAATTTAACAAGAAACGACCTAAAGAAGAAACAGAAAAATGAAAGAAAGAAACATAGTGAGAGTCTAGGCTGCGATCATGTCCAAAATCACCAAAAAGGCATTCTTTTTTTACATTAATTCACATCACCACTATGCTTCAAACGGTTCACCAACTCTTAGCAATATCTCGGCAAGAGTTCTTTCACTATGCGTTAAGTCTGTTGTCTGTACGGCAGGCACTGAGTCCGCCGATTTACCGGACACTGTGTATTTACTATGTTAGACCGTCAAATGGAAAGTTTGAATAATCCCTATAAACAAACTGGCCAGAACACTGGCGCTGAAACTCGTGCATAGTGTCAACACGGGATGCTTTACGGACTCATTGCATTGCGCCATTGGAGGCTAGGTACGGGTTCAATGTCGCTCGCAGGTTAAATTTATGTCCCCTGCGGTTACAACTACAGAAAGAGCACTTCCGGGTCAGGGTCCTGTTTATGGTAATTTCCCAAGCACTGTGCCTTGCAGACACGAGGAAATTCTTACTCATTTATTATACATTACTTATGAATGAGAGTAAGGCGGTGTTTGCCAGCAAGTAGTCCGTGAACCGCTGCCGGTCCATAATTTATAGGCAACGCTTTAGATATTGTAATTCTCATCGTGTCTCTCACTATGGCAGCAGTTACAAGAGCTTCATCGTATAGAAGCTTCCATTCGTTGAAAACTTAGAATGTATTTTTCTCCTAGAGTTCACCTTAAATCTTAGGAGAATTTCCAAGCTCCGGCTTCTAGCTTCTAAACAGTTTTACGCTTTCTGCAAATATATTTTGATATTCATCGGAGCTCTTGACTTAAAATATTTGAATTTGCATATCGAATAATATATTTTAATTCTTGCTGGTATTATAAACTCCCTTTTTAATGTCCACCACAAAGACAGTCGATCCCGTTTATAACGTCATGAAAGGGACTAAATATTTTGTGTCGTTATAAACGAGTGTTATTATAACTGAGGAGTATATGTCATGGTTAGCATTGACGAATTAATTGGTACCACAGAATGTCCGACGCTGTAGGCGAGGTGTCGTATATACCGATGTCGTTATAACCGGGTTCGCCTGTATTAATTACATATATTGACATTAAAGATCTAGGAGACCACCATCCATAAGTTGTCAACCTCTCGCCAAATAAATCTCCTAGTGCACTAATTCAGTATTTTGCTGTATGCACCGCTGCAGTGTCCTAATGAAGCGAGCCACCGTTTTGTTTCTTGTGTTAATTATCAAAAATGGTGCAAAAATTAACCGAACGTGGGGGGGCAGATATTTGTTCTTTCTTCGGAAATCCCGGGCTCTGTGATTTTGCGCGCACTCGCTGCACACCAGACTCCGACGTTAATATCATGAAGAGGGACTTTATGAATTGCGTGACGTTCTTCGGAACACCAGTATCTGCTGTTTTCGCCGTTTACATGCCAATATTATCTTAAAAAGGAGAGAGTCTTTCGTTAAATGTTCATTCTGCAGTCTGTCTTACGAGAAGTCCATAGCCTTTTCCAAAGCGAGTTCTCCACATACGATATAGTGCTTCCTCTTTCAATTTCCAGTATCCCATTCTTTCCTTAAGGTTATCCAGTTGCCGCTGACGTCTTATTCCTCGTTTTCCCGTCACTTATACCGTTCCTTCTATCTTTCCTTCAGTTCATTAAAAAAAACACTTAAAACCAAAAAGTCACAGATTGAACTTTGTGTGTCTCAGATATTGGAGTGAAATAGAAATATAAACATGAAAGGATAGTGGATGGATATTATGAAGGAATCTGACGTCCTTGGTTTCAAGGCAAACTTTCACGATTTTCCTTAGAAGAATGAAGAAAAACACAAAAAAAGCATTGTATCATCAACTAAACTAACAAAGTTTTACGTTATTCATTTCCGTGCATACGATCAGTGTAACAAAACAGAGCCAACTTATACACCATATGTTTGTTTATTTATTGTCTTTAGTTCATCTCCCCGGCATGTTTCAGCAATAACTATGCCATTATCAAAGGAGCTACTTCAAATTACATAAGGTGTGCATTAAAATGCGAATTATAAAATGTTAAAAATCATAAAAATGTTAAAAATCTTCTGTACAATTCTTGTACTTATTTTGGTGCTGTGGTGCTGTTTCTGGCCTGGCGTCCCTAATTCATGCAATTCCAGTGTTTTGTGTTGTGGGACATCCCAGGTATCAGGCTGTGTGTGTCGCGTAGGAGTGTGGTACTGAACTAATCGGTTCCACCACACTCCTACGCGGTACACTCGGCCTGATACCTGGAATGTCCCACAACACAAAACATTGGAGTTGCCTGAATTAGGGACGTCAGGCTGAAAACAGCACCACAGCACCAAAACAAGCCCAAGAATATTTTACAGAAGATTTGTAACATTTTTAACAGTTTTAACATTTTATAATTCACATTTTAATGCACACCTTATGTAATTTGATGTAACCCCCTTGAGAACGGCGTAGTTATGGCCGAAACATGTCGGTGAGAAGGTGAACTAAAGACAATAAATAAACAATAATATTGTGCATAAGTTGGCTCTGTTTTGCTAAACTAACAAAGATTTGAGAAGGGTAGTTCCAGAATACAATTTCATCACGCTAAGCTGCTTCACAAAGCCAGCCTGATTATGCCATTTTTGAATCTAATAATCCAGTGGCTGGTACGCATGCGTCTTCTTGGGGAGATTCCATGTCCAAATCTCAGACCTAAGATCAGCTATTGTGACTGGTATTTTCATGGTTCTCCTCATGCCCTCTTTGCAAGTGCCAGGATAGTACCTAAAATAACTGCGACTGGTTGCTTACACGCACATTCGAATTCATTATTTATTAATAATTCGAGCATTCGAAGCTGTACAGTCGATTGCTAAATACTTAGGAAGTGAAATGTAGAGCGCTGAATGCCAAACTGCAGTACGGAAAGTAGCTTTTAGGAACCGTACCATTGAGAACGTTCAATATCCGCAGACGGCTTTGGTATTAAGTACATGGTCGTATAGAACCCGTAGCTATTCTGACTGCTGTGCGAGTTTTGATGGGTCTCCGGGGTAGACATCCTCCTTACTAAGGGCTTTAAATGCAGGAAGAGGAACGCCTGTTCATCGCATTTACATACTTATGTTCAATTATGGTTAGAATGCTGCACATGCTTAGCTGAAATTAACTGTAGTCGTGTTGGGTTTGAGGTCAGCAGGAATTTAGGTAACCTACTGATGCCTATGTCTTAGGATAATTGTGATGATACTGGGTGCACTTGCTGTGATGATACTGCATACACTTACTGTGATGATACTGTACGCACTTACTGTGATGACACTATGCACCTACTGTGATGACACTGTATGCACTTACTGTGATGACACTGTATGCACTTACTGTGACGATACTGTATGCATTTACTGTGATGATGCTGTATACACTTACTGTGATGACACCGTATGCACTTACTGTGATGACACTGTATGCCCTTACTGTGATGATATTGTATGCACTTACTGTGATGATACTGTATGCACTTACTGTGATAACACTGTATGCACTTACTGTGATGATACTGCGTACACTTACTGTGATGATATTCTATGCACTTACTACTCAAAATAAACACATTAATGCGCATCTTGCCGGCAGTCACTGCGGAGGCTCGCCTGTATTGTCAGCTCAATCTGTGTGGGTTTTGTGGTAGAAAAAGTGGCGTAGGGACGGAGTTTTCTCCGAGTACTTAGGTAAAATATATATAGAGGGCCATCCAGACTTATAGGACATATGTATATCGTACATTATAATTACGTAGATAATACATACATACTTACGTACATACATATATACACACATACACATAAATACATAAATAAATAATGCATGCGTACGTACATGCATGCATATTTACATGCATCCATGCACACATACATGTATGCATACATACGAGTATATACATACATAATACATACATACGAGTGTATACATAAATAATATATACGTAATACATACATACATATATACACACACATACACACACACACACACACACACACACACACACACACACACACTCAGAGTAGTGCCCCTGGGCTTTATCACAAGCGGCCCACTGAAATACAAACCAGTGAATTCGCTCCGTAAAGAACTTACAACGGTACTGTTTATTTTCAGCGGCCTCTACCCCTACGCTTGAAACAATTCCTGAACGGGTTCCATTTCAACAAATCTCACATACGTAGTACATACAGACACAGCGGTACAGATCTTACCTTGTATAAGACCCATGATGTGAGTGAGTGATTTAGTGGGTCACATGTTTTCTATGGCAAACACTGTTACCTGGTTGTGTGCTCCATTGTATGTACACGCTCTTACATATTGGTTGCTATGGCAACCATTTTGTACGTTTTTGTACTCGTTCAGTCAGGCGTTCATACACCAGTGTTGCTATGGCAACTGTGTGTAGCAGATTGTGCGTTCTCTGTGAGGTACAGGCTGAGGCTGGAGAAACAGTTGAGCATTCAGATATAATATGACGCAAGCAGGCAGATGGCAGCAGTGTGATAAATGCAGTCATTGCGTGGGTTGGAGTAATAATAAAGAAACGACAGATGAAAGAGGCTGTAGATTAGAGGGCGGCGATTATGGCTTCTCGCCATATATGGGACACGCATATATATAAGAAGTGGCAGTAATAATAATAATAATAATAATAATAATAATAATAAGCCATCCCATTACAGGCCTGGACAGGTCCTGATGGTTCCAGGAGGTTGAGGCTCCCAAATTTCTAGACAATCGGCACATGAAGGTGGTAAGGTTGTCAGCCATACGCACCGGCCGCATTTACCCCCAGGAAGTATTCATGGTGCTCATTTCTGTTAGAGGCTGAGTCGACCCCAGGACCATAGTGCGGCCAGAGGAATTGGGTCAATGAAAAATCTCAATGACCCCATCGGAAATCGAACCCGCGATCTTCCGGCTTGTAGCGCAGTGCCTCAACCACCTGCACTACCGCGTACCCCAATCTTAGTAGTAGGTAGTAATTACGTGGCAGTTTGAAACTGTTCGATCTTCGCCCTGGGGTTTATATTCACATGCAGAAAACAGTCATACTTAATAACTAAAGTTTTTAGCAGAACAGTGTCTAAGTAGCGCTTTGTTTGTGACTGGTACTATTTGTAAACCAGCTAACCGCTGTGAATTTGTAATAATAATAAAATAATAATTTTGAATCAGAAGGCACTGAGGCAGAGGAAGTTTTACAGTAACCATCGTGAGGAATAAAACAAACAGAAGAGAAACTGAATAAACTGAGTCCGTAGAACAGAAGTAATATTGGAAATTACCTGCTGCACTAAGGGTGTGCAGTCGGGATAGCTCAGTCTGGATGATTCGGGGACAAAAGCCTGGCAGATACAAGAAATTTTTCTCTTCTCCAAAACACCCTGCCTAGCTCTGAGGCCCGCCAAGGTTCATATTTGACGGTCACCGGGGTTCTGTTCATAATGGCAAAGTGAAACACTCACCTACATCCTCTACGGAGGTAAACAATAAGGCAGCCGTACGTCTATTCCCTCTCTGTTCTTTCATGTCATGGACAGGGACAGCTTCTAAGTTTTACCCATGCAAAGGCGTGGAAACCCACACTTTGTGTTTTCGGATGGGATATAACAAGAAAATATTTGTGTATGACATGTTATTAAGGAACAAAAATAACGTAAAACGGGTTGGGAAATGTTCGCAGAGAGTAACACGTATGGTACTTTCACTTCGTTATTGTTAGTTGATTTTAAATTAGTGAATAATTTCAAGAAATAACTTGAAAATGCGAGTACAGTACTTGAAAGCGCCTTCCCGCGTTTTACACAAGACACACCGTCAGATACCATGGTACCTTAGCATTATAGTTATAATCGACAATAATCTATATCTCGTAAATTTCGAGATATCATAAACGGGGACTTCAATTTGATATCTCGGAAAATGTGAGATATCGATCTTGTTCGACTTTTGTCTTTCTGACACCTCAGATATTATCTTACAGGGAATGGAATGCCTCAGTAATAAAGGCAAATGACAGGGATACCGTTAACATAGTTATTTGTGTAAATTGTTTGTTATTTTTCCATTTTAACCAAGATTGGAATGGGTGGACAGATGTGAAGTGTCACTAAAAGCTGTCTAGTGGGGGCGGACCTTTTACATGCGGAAAAAGGGATGGACGGATGGACATGACATGATATGACATGACATGACGGGGCTACAAGTGGCTTTTTGCAAATTCTTTGCCGACAGGCCTGCTTAAAATGGTACAAGTTTCTGTGCTTAACTAAGCACCACGCTTTGGCGCTATATACGGACTTGGACGTCTAACTGCATGCAGTCTTGACCTCAGCACTAGTTAGAGGTGAATGCTAAGGTTCAAGTTCCGGCCGTTTTAGCCCATGTAATGAGCCCACATTTTCTATTTGCGGGGAGGCTTTTAGGGCACCACAGCAGGTTTAGACGCCATGGAGAAGGGAAAACTGTTGCCCCTGCCGGGAGCCAAATTACGATTCCTCAGTCTTCCAGCCCATGCTTAATCACTACCTTTACTGAGCACTTGTATCTTCAGGAATGAGCGAAGCAAACAGCAGCGAGAGATGGAAACATGTAATTTCATGTAACTGAACGAAACAAGCAAACACGTGATATCATGCAACTGAACGAAAGAAGCAAACACGTGATATCATGCAACTGAACGAAAGAAGCAAACATGTGATATAATGTAACTGAACGAAAGGAGCAAACACGTGACATCATGTAACTGAACGAAATGAGCAAACACGAAAGAAGCAAACAAGCAATATCATGGAACTGGACGAACGAAGCAAACATGTGACATCATGTAACTGGACGAAAGAAGTAAACACGTGACATCATGTAACTGGACCAGAGAAGCAAACATATGTTAGTAAGTAATTAGGCGAAAGAAGAAAACAGGTGATATCATGTAACGGGACGAAAGAATCAAACACGTGACATCATGTAACCCGACGAAAGAGGCTAACGCGTGACATAATGTAACTGGACGAAAGAAGCAAACGTATCATCATGTAACTGGACGAGAGAAGCAAACATATGGCGTTAAGTAATTGGACGAAAGAATCAAACACGTGACATCATATAACGGGACGAAAGAATCAAACACGTGACATCATGTAACCCAACGGAAGAAGCAAACACATGACATAATGTAACTGGACGAAAGAAGCAGACACGTGACATCATGTAATTGTGCAAGTAATTACCAGCATGGGGGAGGAAGACGCTGTTTCTTTCCGTAGGGCGCAAGAGACTAGTAAGCTATTCACTACCCTGATCCTCGTATCCTTCAAAAGACCGGAGTGCGGACGCAAAAGAGAAAGAAAAGTAAGGACATAAGGAAGGAATAGGGGATTGCTCAAGGTTGTGTGCGAGAGACACCCATGTCGTGCGGGTAGTCTATTTGCAGGCCGCACAGTATGATTGATTGTGGTCACACGACGCAACTGCTGGCTTAACCCCATAAAGGCTAAAGGAGAGACAGATGCAAGATATAGCAGACAGCAGCAAAAACGAAAAACAAGGGAGACGCGAGAGACATTTTCGCTTTAGTAGGTGGCCAGGCTTCTGCCCACTCGTCCGCCTGTAGTAAATAGTATGAAATTAAAAATGAAGACGTTAGAATGGTTACAGTGGTGGCTTAAAATAAGCACTGTGGAACTGTGATTCCTGTTAATGCTAAAGAAAATAGCATGTAGAAGTAATTTTATTTTAAAGTTTCAAACAAGAGGGTTAATTGTAGTGAATTTAAATTGGGAGTGTTTTATGCCAAACATGCAGTAGCCATTTGGTACTTGGAAACCATCTCAGTATTTGCCTGAATGCAGAGGAGAACCAAGAAAACCTGTGTCAACATGGCCAATCGCAGTATCTTCCAGATTCATACTGAATTCTAGCCTGCAGTCCGGCAAAGAAAACATGGAAATTCCACAGTGTTTCCATTATTTGTGTCCTGTTGCTTTGTTAATAATTTAAATTATATGTCCTGTACATTATATCAATATTTATGATTGCATCAAGAAACAAGAGTATATTTGTTATAAATTTCATTCCATTGTCCAAGTCTTGGTCCGTTGTCTTAGCAGTTGAAGGCCATAATAGGGACTTTCGATTTGGCCCAGCCTAGTGACCACGTTCTTGCTGTCTATGGACGAGATCCCCCGGAAACCCTTCGGCCATCTTCAGCGATTATCTGCCTGAAATCAGAAGCAATAATCACACAGGGGTTTAAATTATTTTTACAGGCTTTTAACATTTACAGCCCATTATCATTTCTCTGTCTGGCCTGAATTATATTTAAGCACCAATTTCTTGCCGCGCAGTAGACACACTTCTACTTTATAGGAACCAATCAGTTAATGCTATATAGGGGGAAAATCACTGCTTGTTCTTAGGTGAATACAAAACCTATAAATGGAACTTGTGGGCAGAAAGGAGGGTTTTTAATGTTAACTCTGATGGCACACAAAGTAACCTTTAATCAGAATAGGACTCTAAGTGACTGGGCCGAGAGGGACGTGCCTTATGTTATAGCACTTACATTGTCTCCCTCTTCGCAAGCAGGTTTACTGGATTCAAGTGTATAGCCAGGCAGATGTTTGTGTGCCGCCGTACTGTGTTCGAATCCCCTGCACATAGTCAAAATGTATTTCTTAATCACTATATTTTACGACAAAATTCAGCTCTAGAATTTCACCGCATTTCTTTAGATTTGTGTTAGTCATATATTCGGTATATTCCATGTTTTATGAAACCAGATTCTTGGTGGCCGTGGTCACAAATTGAGGACCGAGAAGGAAACGCGGAACCGGACACTGGTTTATAAATAAATGAAGTTAAGAAAAAAAGGAATGTCCCTCTTATCTTGTCCCTGGGCACTGGCAGCTGTCATGAGATTGCTCGGCGGAGGCATGATTTCTATGTGATGTATTTTCCGAGCTCAGGGACGCTATAAAAGGGACACCCGTATAAGTCAATTAATATTTGCTGTACTTATTCTTGTCTGAATTAATATTTTATATTGGAGCTTTTTCGTGAATGGAAATCAGAAACGCTCAGCCACTAAAATACTTGACTACGGCCTGGGAATTTGAATTCAATACCAGCAGAGAAGGCGGTGTTTTACTTGTCCATAACATTCGCACCGTCTCTGGGGCCTTCTAGCCTCCTGTAAAGCGATTTCAGGCTGTTATTTCTCAGGGGATAAATAGGGTGAGAGGTGGCCTAAAGCTTGTCGCTCACTCCATATAGTGACGAGTTTAAGAAAGAGTGGAGATCTACCTCCACCCCAGATTGATGATGTGGTGCATTATTAATCACCATGAGAGTTTTGCTTTTACTTTTATCATTTCATAAAGTGGGTTAATGTTTTTCCGCCGGAATTGCACTTTTAAACTCATGCCTCAGCCAATTTCCTCTCACACAATTATTAAATAAGAAGAGAAATGAATAATGAACTACAGCTTCCTTAATTTGAATATTTTCGCATCGCTGATTTATTTTACGTAACAACGGAAATTAGTAACAGCTGTGAGACAAAGAAAAACGTACGAAAGGAGTCGCTTGGTGTAAGTTTACTTTAGGCGCAGTCAAGTCTGCGTGGATACATTTGATGACGTGAAAGGAACTGAAACACGAAAGTGTTAAAGAACGTACCGGAGATGAAACATAAATTTAGGACACGTGTTCAGATTTTGGGAGTGTTTGTAATAGTACAGATGAGAAGTTATCCTGCTCTTTAGACGTATTCGGTATCAAAACGATTTCTGAGGCAGCGTCCATGATAGGGGTTTAACCAAAAATTTAAAGATTAAGGTATAAAGATCTATAATTTTGCCTTCTGTTTTGTGTGGGTGTGAGACTTGGTCTGTCACACAGGGACGAACAGAGGCTGAGGATGTTCCGAGGGTAGGGTGCTGAGGAAGATATCTAGGCCTGAGAGGAACGACGTAACAAGGGAGTGCAGAACACCATAGGCGTAACTTTTGGGGGTGCAAGGGGGAACAAATGTCCCAAAATACTTTTTCTAAGTATAATTTTTTTTGACACTGAGTTGAAGCCGATCCCAGTGGCCGCGCGATCTAAGGCTTAGGTTTGCGGCCGATCGCGTTCTGGGACCGTGGGTTTCAATCCCACCGGGGGCATCGATGTTGATCTTGTACAGTGTTTATGTATGTCAGGTAGAGGTCTCTGCGACGGGTCGATCCCTCGTCCAGAGGAGTTCTACCGACTGTGGTGTGTGCTTGAGTGTGATCAAGTGATCACAAGTGATAAAGGTAGCAGAGGGAAGAAATGCGATACTGAGTTGAAAAAGGGGCAAGTAAAAAAATATAAATATTGTCTAATCGATTATATGGTGGTGCAAATATGGAAAAAAGACAAACTTGCATTTGACGGTTGGTAGAATAGAGATATCTGGGTTAGCCGTTTACAGAGGAAGCGAGGCACTGTAAATAGTCTGTGCTCTTTGCCTAAAGTCATTGTATATTAACCCTTTAAAGACGAAGCGTATCTGTTTTATATAAGGACTCAGTGCCTACCGCGCTGTAAACACTCTCCACTTCGGTTATAAAAACCAGTTTCTTAAGGTTTTATGAGGCAAAAGTTGCTGTTTGTTCTGAGATCTGTACAAAACACATAAACGCAATGTGGGCACCACGTAGAATTTTTTAATGTTAAACCTGGTCGGATGTAAAGTTACCGCTAGGCTTTAAAAGGTTAAGGACTGATTCAAAAGGGCCTTCCCCATGTTTGTAACTTGACTACTTCGTAAATTAAAGTTCCTAATAGCCATGATCGATTTTGCTCTCGCCCCTCCCCCCAAATTTACAAGCCAAGTTACGCCTATGGAGAACACTACATAACGAGGAGCTTTATGATCGTACTTATCACCAAATATTCGGATGATCAAATCAAGAAGAATGAGATGGGCGGGGCATGTGTCATGTATGGGGAGACAGGAGAGATGCATACAGGGTTTTGGTGCGGAGATCTGAGGGAAGGAGACAAATTAGAAGACCCAGACGTACATGGGAGGATAATATTAAAATGGATCTTCAAGACGTGGGATGAGGGTCATGGACTGGATTTATCTGGCTGAGGACAGGGACAGATGGCGGGCGCATGTGAAGACGGTAATGAACTTTTGGGTTCCATAAAATGCGCGGAAATTTCTTGACTAGCTGCGGACATGCTAGCTTTTTAGGAAGGACTCTGCTGTATGGACTCAGTCAAGTTTCTATGAAAGGGACATACTGTATATGCTAATCACTTCTCTATTAAACTGTAATCCTGCTATACATTGTGGCATTCATATCACGTCTGAAACAAACGTTTTGCACATGAGTTGATAGGGTATATGTATTGATACGCACTAATTTCTTTGCTCGCAGCGTTATTATACAGGATATTTCATGGATTGTGGACATTATGGTAGGAGATATTTTCCTAGGTTTCTTTGATCAAGAAAGTTCCCATCAACATGGGTCTTATTCTCAATAATTATGGTGCTGTGCGTGTTCTTATCTCCCTAAACGCACTCTTGTGAACCGCGCGTTACACGCTGTGAAACCGTTATACACTACGCGAGCTTGAACAACCTTTGATTCTGCCATTCAAAAACCTATCTCAGGCTTATCTCCGGTGTTCCACGTGCGCTATTCACAACATGGTGTTGAGGGTTTCTTGCGGCTAAGGTGGAATTTTTAATACCCGCTTTAATCGCAGGTCTTTTTAAATTACAGGCAGTTTTATGAAGTTAAATTTAGATGTTAAATTTATCGGATAATGTATTTGTTTCTTATTTTGTTTCCTCTGTTTTCAATCATAACTCCCTAACTGTTCAAAATCGGACACATGTTTGTATAAAAGTTTAATCACAAAGACCTAGAAAATTATCTCCTGCAGTAACGTCCAAAACTCCTAAAACACCCTGTATAAAGAAAATTATTTCCTGCAGTAATGTCCAAAACTCATAAAACACCCTGTGTAAAGAACATTATCTCCTGCAGTAATGTCCAAAACTCATAAAACACTCTGTATAATGAAAATTGTCTCCTGCAGTCATGTGCAAAACTCATAAAACACCCTGTATGAGTGTCACACTGTAGGTATCTTTGGGGCACGGTAGTTACGTGAGATACCACCAAGTTTAAGATTCACAAATCTAGGTTCTGCCCTTATAGCACATTTGTGTTTTTTATATGGCTCTCGGAACAGACAGCGATTATTTCCCTATACTGTATAGCATTAATTGACTCGCCTTTGTTATGGAGTAGCAATATGTTTAAAGCACGGTACGAAGTGAAGCTTTATATTATTATGGAGTTTAAATTGGTCCTTCAGAGGGCTGATGTTCTAATGACAGTTTGTTAATGTAGATGTGATTTCTTCATTTGCAAAACGCCATTCTCTTGTCAATATTCCCTACAGAGATGTAGTACAGAGTTTATTACAAAAATGTCAAAGTTCCCGGTACACACTGCTGATAGGCAAATCAGAGCTAAAAACAAAAAGAGAAGATTTTAGGCGTATATATAGTTGACATTTAACAGACGCGTTCGGCAGAGGAATTGTTAGTGACATGTTAACATGCATGCTTTGTCATGTCACGACAAAATGATATGTCTAACATTAAATGTTACTGCAAATTGTGCTTAAGGGGACACAGAGTAGAGTTAATTCTGGGAAGGGGACTGTCAGATGTAGTGATACCTTTTAAGGTGTATGTGGTACCTGGAAATTTCAGAAATACTTCTGCAGAACGCCATGGTGTCCGTATGTACCGCCTGCTTTAAGTTTGATCCGCAACGTGGATATGCTGACGGTCAGCTGGAGGTAAGCTCGCGGTCAAGGAATGGGTAGAGTATTCAGAGTGGGTCCTCTTGAGGCACTTGGGCGCTTTTTATTTTGCTTTAAATATTTTAAAAAGTTAAATCGTTGAATACTTGCGGGTACTCACAAAATTTCGGGTCAGTTATTCTTTCTAAGAATACCCCTGCTCAGTTGAGCACCCCGTGACATGGACGTCACCGTTTGTATGCACCCTGCTGTTAACTGACTTTCGGTATACCCATAGTGTGAATTTTGTTTTTCCAATGGGGCGACAGCCCCTAGTGGGCCAGGCCCTCCTTATTGTCGCGGCTTCATGATCACATTCAGTTAGACACATCACACTCGGTAGGACTCCTCTGGATGAGTGATCAGCCCGACGCAGAGACCTTTACCTGACAACACACGACAAGCACAAGAGACAGACATCCATGCCCCGGTGGGATTCGAACCCACGATCCCAGCAAGCGCTCGGCCACAGACCCACGCCTTAGACCGCGAGGCCACTGGGATCGGCATAGCGTGAATTAAGCTATAATATTAATAATTGCTGCAATTTGCTAACACATTTTATTCCTGTGTTTTTGTTACAATTCTTAAAGCACGGCTGGTATTTGTGATGGGAACGGTTTTCTGTGAGCAGAGACAGATTTCTGTAAATATTTCCGTGATGAATTTGAGGCCCCGAAGTGTTAAAACGGGGCAGGTGGCTTGCCAGAGCAAGGTTTTACGTACCTTCATGCCGAAAAAATTTAAAAAGACACCTTGGCAAAGAAGACGTAATAATGCAGTGTTTGGCTTTTGTTCTGTATCAGTGTTTCAGTGTTGAGCAAGGAGTGACGTACTGTTGTGGCAGAAAGAAAAGTGCACAGGGTGGACGGGGTCTTTGTGGAAGAAGTGAAGTGAAGAAGGTTTAGGGAACAAAATTCCAGCAAGGAAAAAGTGACACTTGGAACTGAACTGTGAACTGTGGCAGCCCGACCTCTGGGTTACAGAAGTACAACTTAATTGTTAGTCCTGTATTAGGACACGATTCCAGTGGCTGCGCTGTCTAAGGCGTGGGTCTGCGGCCGCTCGGTTGCTGGGATTGCTGGTTCGAATCCCGCCGATGGCATGGATGTCGGTGTCTTTTGAATGTTGTGTGTTGTCGGGTAGACGTCTTTGCGTCGGGCCGATCACTCATCCAGAGGAGTCCTACCGAATATATGGTGCGTCTTGTGTGTAATCGTGAAGGCTGGATAATAAGGACGCCCTGGCCCACTGGGGGCTGTTGTGCCGTGGAAAAAAATAATATTGGGACAAGAGGTGGGTTAGGTTAAACCGTTTAAATGTCGGACCTCTAAGGCTCGGAATTAGAATTTCTTTTTATGGTTGGCTACACTGTTACGCAACCGGGATAGCTCAGTTTGTATAGTTGCTACGCTACGGGCTGGATGATCCAAGCTTTGATTTCCGACAGAGCAACTGATATTTGTCTTCTAAAAAACGTACAGGAATTTGACCAAATTTCCAAATTGTTTATCCGTTTGTGTAAAATTCGACATAAACAATCTGCACATAATGTTGTTGAGCGTATATGAGTTTAGTTAAAATCGGCGCAATGAAGGGCTGTACTCTTCTTCTGTGAGTAATGAAATGACATTTACACTTTTACCGCGAAATACATCATAAGTGTAAAGAACGCCGTGACAAAATCTGTGTACTACGTCACGTAGAACACAATTTGCAATGTTGTTACTTTTTCTGAGGTTAATCTGTGTTTTTATTACCAGCATTTATTAATGTCTTGGAAAGAAACACACCTTATACTATAAAAATGGATTGCAGAAGTTCGTGATTCCGAAATTCTTGACGATTTTTTCGGCCCCGATTATTCACGAACATCGATACGCTACTGTATGTGTTCACGGTCTGTTGTTTTCGTGAAATGAATGGCGAAAACTGCTAAAGTCTCTGTCAAAACAGCTTGCCTCATGTCAAGACCTGAAGCGATGGGGCATCGCTGTGCTTGTGACGAATCTGTTCAGAATGTATTTGTTGTGCGGGACAGTGAAAGCTCACCCGAGTGTTCGGAGTGTCTTCTGAGCTGTCTTGAGCCCCTCTGTTTGAGCAGACTAATTTCCTTGTCTCTAGCTCAGTGGACTCTCCAACATTGCAGTTCTTGTCTCTGCAGATCTGGGTAGCCTAACCATTAGGGATATTGCTCTCTGTTCTGATTATCCCAAGATCTGAGCGCGTCATGCACACTGTAATTAATTTTCAACCGCCTGAAGCAAAGAATTAATTACGTTAGGGTGAGAAGGGGTTGCGGGACAGGAGAGAAGGAGCAAGCAATAACGTATTAAAAATAACACGTAGATAGTCCATTTCCTGTAGGGTGTGTGACGTCAGTGATTTTGTGTAAGTTCGGTTTACTTAAAGGGTGTACGTGCTAAGGCTGGAGCGTATTTAAACGAGAGAGATAGCACAGTTATACGGACTGAACGTAATTACGTTTTGAGGTGTTGGATTATCTGTCGATAATTCGTAATATTATTTAGTTACTTAGCAGTATATTTACTATTTCATTTCAGGAAATTTATAGTTAGTATTCCTTGTCAAATATTTTTAGGATAATCAAATCAAGGATGGTAAAATGGGTGCGGTTTGTAAGGCGCATGGCAGACGAGAGATTACCTTTTTGAAAATTGACTTTATCTACATTTAAAGATTCAGCTCGTACCAAGCAATAAACACAGTCTCTCTCGGTTACAAAAACCAGTCAGTTAATGCTGTGTTGGGCAATAATCGCTGTTCGTTCTGAGATCCATACAAAACACATAAATACACTGTGTGGGCAGAATGTAGAATATTAGGCGTGTTCGAAAAATTCCGAAAAGCAATCATTAGCTTCGTCATGTCTCTTTGTCTGTCTGTATGTTTGTCTGTCTGTCCGTCCGTTCGTCCGTCCTTCCATCCATCAGTCCGTGTCTGTCCTTCCTCGTGAAACGACTCGCTCCCACTGGACGGATTTTCATGAAATTTAATATTTGAGTATTTTTCGAAAATCTATGGAGAAAGTTCAAGTGTCCTTAAAATCTCACAAGAATAACGGGTACTTTACATGAAGAGCTTTGTATGTGTATGATAATATTTCGCTGAAGTCTTCTTAGAATGAGAAATGTCTCAGAGAAAAGTTGTAGGGAAAATAAAAAACGCATTTTATGTTTAATAACCTTTTTCCGAAAATCGTGCCGTTTGTGAGATAATATGGAAAAATATGGTAGGGCCGGACAGGCCACAGATGACAATATAATAGGGCGCATGCGCATTGCATGCTGGATAACTGAGGCTACAGACACACACTCAGACTGTGTAATATTTATTGCTTTCCCACGGCAACAATTGTTACGCGAACGCATATCAGTGTATCGCTGATACATACATTGCCTGTCTTAGTGAATGCTAAACTTCATAGTGCATAAATTTTAAGCAAATAAAACTGGAGGGTGTGGCTTAGATTCACTTTGCTCAGAATATTGACTAGAGGCAGGTTCCTGTGACCACGGTACAGTAATGAATAGTCAGGTACTGTTATACGCGTGGGATTGCTTGATGAGCTGAGGAACTGTTAGCTTTTGTCCTCTATAGAGATATTTAATAGATATAAGGTCTTCAGGTGGAAGGCAATAAGACTGCCGTCTTCTGGGTGACGACGCTTTCAGTTCATAGTTGATTACAAACGTTGAAGGAATGTATTGCATCCTTTTTCAGGGCAGAAATTTATGAAGAGAAAGGGAGCAGGTTGGTCAGATCGAACGGCAATCATCTACCAAAATGCACAATATCCTAACCTAGGAAATCGGAATATTGTTTATTTATATTTCATTAGCCTATTTGTTTATTTTTAAATTGTCTATTTTAGCTAGTTTAGATTTGTAGGTTATACATCAAGCCCTTTTTGCTCTAACGCTCCTTGCCTATTTAAACGCTACTCAGTTTACGCTCTCCTATTTTCGGTTTA
Organism: Coptotermes formosanus; assembly: GCA_013340265.1. Taxonomy (NCBI): domain Eukaryota; kingdom Metazoa; phylum Arthropoda; class Insecta; order Blattodea; family Rhinotermitidae; genus Coptotermes; species Coptotermes formosanus. The sequence continues at coordinate 654,441 of BLKM01000867.1, read as the reverse complement.
ACGCCACTTAGCTGGCTGCTTTCCGTTCTGCTAACACCTTACTTCTCATAGGAATATTATTTTTAAACACACATTTTTTATTTACGCCCATTTCTCCAGGAATGCAAGTGACGCGTAAAAGAAGGTTCGAGTGCATTTATTTGCTTTACATTTACAACAGAATTTAATAATCAGAACATTGGGAACAGTACTAATCTCTTTCAGTGTGTTTCCGGAATTCGCCTAATTAACTAACGAATTTGTGGCAAGTCATTTAATGAGATGCTCTTTATGGGGAAGTTGGTGCTTAATGGCAACGATGTGGGAAACTTGATTTAATGATGTTCTTATCGTGGTTTAGTTTTCATAGTCCAAATATGTTTTCTCCACCCCGTGCACCGTTAGTTGTTATAGGTGTATGTTGCTGGCGCAAAGAGAGAACAGTGTGTCATATAATACTACAGACAGTTCACAAACGATCGGAGATCCATGACAACGATCGTAACAGTCAGCTTGTCACATCAAGGACGGATACTGATTTAGCACGACTGGAGGAACTGAAGTTGAAAAATTGACAGTTGCATTCACAAATCTTTCCCCCGCATTGAAGTTGTCCATCGTAACCGATAAGTCGCCAATTTCATAGTAATGAGGAAGTGGAAATGGCTATTCGTAAGTAGTTGCGATTTTAAGGGCCAGATTTCTACCGCGATTGAATCCTTAAACTCGTGTTAAGGTGGGTTAAATACGCCATTATTCTCGGGGGTTATACTGAGAAATAAGGATACTTCAGTGGAATAAATGATCAAGAAGTAACTTCGTAATGACTTCCCATTTGATATTTATGACCTTGGTAAATTTACTTGTTGACAATTTACGGCCTCCTTAAGCATCCTGTAATGACCAACAAAGCGGTATGACAGAGGGTGTCACAGAAATATGGATATAATATGAAATAAGTGTTATAAAATTCTCAAGGTGGTGAAAATTAAGAATACTGTATTCCAGGATGTCATGCTGTGTAGTTTGATGGATGGGTAGGTTTGCCTAACCACACAACTCAGACCACTGTAACTTTAAGGACATCTACTTCTTATCCCACGGATATCTCTAATGTATATGACGCATGTTTCTGTACGTGTAATACAAGTACGCTCACGTTATAAAGAGTCCGGTGTAGAATCTACAGAGAAGTTGCTGATTGCAATGATTTGAAGTTATAAAATTCTTGCAAATGAAAATAATAAACATGACTATATTTTGGACATTGTCTGTAATATTTCATCTTTGAAATTACAATATTTCTGTAACTGGATCTTTGTCCGCCATCCGGTGTAAGGGTGGAAATTCTCTTGCTCCGTTATGTCCGCCCCGGAGAGTGGTCTTCGCTGGTAGAGTTTATGTAATTTTATTCTTAAAATAAAAATCAAGACCGTAGACAAATTATAGATCTGATAGAGAAACAGGGGTAGCTTTTAAATTCGATAGAATAGTAAAGGTTTTATGGTATGTAGTAATTTAAGCTCTGTATGAAGAGGGTTGTGGTAAATCGATTCAGTGTGTCACCGCCTGTCCCAAGTGTTACGTTCGGACAAACACTATCCCGGTGAACAAATGTGATGACAGATCTCCAAGATACGTAACTACAGGCACAGATATAGTGCATTTTTGGAACAAGAGTGTATAAAACGCTATTTTTATGCAAATTACGTTGTACATATTTTATTTTGTTGTGACCTGTCCTGAATTGTAGACCTTTACAGTGTAATTTGTTTATCCTTCAGTGTCTCCGTGATGATGATTAGTACCTATCGAAACATGTAGGGGTTAAATTAACCCTTTAAAGACGAAGCGTATCTGTTTTAAATAAGGACTCAGTGCGTACCGCGCTGTAAACACTCTCCACTTCGGTTATAAAAACCAATCTCTTAATGTTTTATAAGGCAAAAGTTGCTGTTTGTTCTGAGATCCGTACAAAACACATAAACGCAATGTGGGCACCACGTAGAATTTTTTAATGTTAAACCTGGTGGTATGTAAAGTTACCGCTAGGCTTTAAAAGGTTAAATAATATTAAAACTGGTATGTGTTCTGTGATTGCGTTTTTCTAATATGGTGAGTATTGTGTTCGATATCGACCGACATTGTTAGAGACAAATTAGCTATATTTTAAACCTCAGGTAGATATTTCCTTCCCAACCTCACGTAAAATAAGATATATTAGACCAGTCAGGCTTTCAGTAATTAACGTTTCTTGCATGGGATTAGTTCCAGCATAAGCAGCTCGGGCACTGCAAGCGAATGGTGGCAGGCTACCTACCGAGCGGTGTCCGTAACGCAAGTACGGCTGTCCTTCAGTGATGGGAACAGTTTTCCCTTAATTGCTTCGGTAGGATCCCTTATTTCCGGGCTAGCTTTGCGAGAAAAAACACATAGGTTCTGTCAAAAACGTTCCTATCACTGCATTTAGCACTTTTCACTGATCGCTGTTTGTTATCTGTTCGGTTTATAACAAGCTTAAGGTCAAAGTTATGCCTAAGTCTAACCATATAGAACAAAATAGAGTAGAAATGTAATAATATAATAATGGTCTAATAATCTAATATATAATAATAATAATGAAATAGAATATATAAAATTGCAAACGACAGTATTAATTCTCACGCCCAAGACAGAATTGCATTCCAGTTCAATATCTTTTTAACTGGAATGTATCAGTTATTAATCGTAAAGCTTGAACGGAGTATTTTTCCCCCTTCGCAATTTAAAAAATGTTCTGTTGAGCTGACAACAGTAGGAACCATGCGAGTGGGCTGCCTACTAGCACAGGCAGCGCTGAATGCTGGAGCCCTCTGTTAAGTCACAGCGGCTGACCTTGCTAGCGAGTGAGGGCACTAGACTAGAACGGATGACGGTGGCACCGCATGCGCCGGTACATGCCAGCTGTCGGCCGAGATAGTTCGTCTCCCACTGTGGCTGTCAAGACGGTAGTTCTGTTTGGGACATAAGAAGTTGTCCCCTTCATTCCGTGACGGTATATGCAGGAAGGGGAAGTCCAGGTCCTCTCATTCTAACCTTGGCATTAGATGGAGGTGATTGGTTAGCCTCAAGCCCCGGTCGTTTTATCCCCAAGGAATGAAACCGTGGTATCCTCTGAACAGGGGCTGGGTGGACCTCAGAGGTGATCTGAAGATGTGGAGAAGAGAAAAATATCTCCGCTTCCGGGAGTCGAATCGCGGATCATCCAGCCCTTAGCCTAGTCACTATAGAGAGAACACTAACCCGTTTCCAGATTGTCGCTATCCAACCCGTGACGGCATACAGGGGGAGTTGGAAAAACAGCTTCACACATTCTTAACTTTGGCGCTAGAAGGAGATGAGTCGTCAGCCACACGCGCCGACCGCTTTGTCGCGGGGAAAACGGCTCTTTTTTCACATTGAATAGAAGATAAAGGTAAAGCAGTCCCTGTATAGACCTGAGGGTTCCAGGAGGTTAAGGCTCCCAGAATTTGTAGACAATGGGCACATGAAGTTGGTAAGGTTGTCAGCTCTACGCACCGGCCGCCTTTAACCCCAGGAAGTATTCCTGGTACTCATTCCTGTTAATGGCTGAGTCGAACCCAGGGCCATAGTGCGGCCGGAAATGTCAATGAAAAATTCCAATAATACAATCGGGAATCGAAACCGCAACCTTGTGGCTTGTAGCACAGTGTGTCAACCCATTGCGACACCGCGTGCCCCGAAATAGGAGACAATCTGGACATTGTAGAGATGAGAGAAACCTCTTGTCCCTGCTTGGATTGATCATCGACGTAGAGATTTTGCTGGCATAGAATTTTCAGGGAGCCACTCGATGCATCTCCCCAGATAGTCCATAATAATCCTGCAGGATTCACTGCTGTTTGCACTCGGCTAAGTCGTTCCAAAGCGGTAATGAAGTAACACTCACACCCTCAGGATCCGGAACGGGTGCCACGCCCAAAGCTGATCTCCCCGATTTATAGATCCCAGCAAATAGCTGAGCCCTGCCATTCTTTATGAGACAGCAGAGGACACGGTCAGGTTTAATTTCCTTCCTCTTGCATTCAGGATAACACTGTGGTGTGACACACCGTTTGTCCGGTTTGGAATACGGAGAACCCGTTTCGCAGAATAGGCCTGGGTGTGAATCCTGAGGGTTAGACTCATTTCTGTCTTGATTTTTGTACTGATTTCTATAACCTTGTCATAAACTGGCGATATTAACCCTTTAAAGACGAAGTGTATCTGTTTTATATAAGGACTCAGTGCGTACCGCGCTGTAAACACTCTCCATTTCGGTTATAAAAACCAATCTCTTAATGTTTTATAAGGCAAAAGTTGTTGTTTGTTCTGAGATCCGTACAAAACACATAAACGCAATGTGGGCACCACGTAGAATTTTTTAATGTTAAACCTTTTCGTATGTAAAGTTACCTCTAGGCTTTAAAAGGTTAAAAAACTAGGCAGGTAATGTATAAAGGACGGAGCGTTGTGGCGCATTCGCGTAACCATTGTTGCCATGGAAACACAACAATACAGTCTTCGTGTGTTGTTGAGCTACATGTCACTGTCAACTTTATAAAAATATTAAGTGTTGCACAACAATGCTACTGTCAAGTGTGTAAAAATATTGACTGCTGCACAATAATGCGTTTGTGGCAAATTTATGTCACCGGCAACAATGAAAAGTACGTAGGTCTTCATGTAAAGTGGCGGGTGTTGTGAAAGAAAGGAATGTCTTTTGCATATGGCCTGCTTTAAGACGTAAAATTTGCCTAAAACAGGTGGTAATGACGTACGCTATAAGTCATTGCTCGCAGTTTATCAGTGTCTAAGTACTTTCGCAAAATTGCGGAAATCGACTATTGGCATCGTCGTGCCTGTCTGTCTGTCTGTCCGCCTGTCCGCATGGAACAACTCGGCTCCCACTGAACGAATTTTCGTAAAATATGATATTTGAGTATTTTCCGAAAATCTGTCGAGAAAGTTCAAATTTCATTAAAATCTGAGAAGAAATGCCAGTACTTTACATGAAGACCTATGTAAGTTTATGATAATATCTCGCTGAATTCTTTTTAGAATGAGAAATATTTCTGATAAAATTTCTAGCGAAAATGAAAAAAAAAAATTTTATGTTAAGTATCTTTTTCCGAAAATCGTGCCGTTTATGAGATAATATGGAAAAAAATATGGTGGAGCCAAAGAAGCCACAGATGACAATATAATACGGCGCATGCACATTGCGTGCCGGTTAAATAAGAATACCTACGCACACTCGGAATATGTGATAGTTACTGCTTTTCTACAGCAGCAATTGTTACGCGAACGCACCTCAATGATAAGTCATAAGTACATTCACTTGATGCTTTACAGGAGCTACTGCGTCTCGGTGATAAAGTATTCTTAGAACTGTTTAGGGAAATTATCGCTGTTTGTTTACTGCGCGGTACGAACTGAATATTTTAAAGTAATTCAGATTAACCCTTTAAAGACGAAGCGTATATGTTTTATATAAGGACTCAGTGCGTACCGCGCTGTAAACACTCTCCACTTCGGTTATAAAAACCAGTCTCTTAATAATTTATAAGAAAAAAGTTGCTGTTTGTTCTGAGATCCGTACAAAACACATAAACGCAATGTGGGCACCACGTAGAATTGTTTAATTTTAAACTTGGTGGTACGTAAAGTTACTTTTAGTTACTGCTAGGCTTTAAAAGGTTAATCTTAGTTTTTAAACCTTTGATGTTAAAGTGAGTAGCACGTACAGTGGGTACTACTGTGGTTAAAATACTGTAAAGTGTTACTTTTGACCAGCATTAGCACTGTTTCTTTTACGTTTGGAGCAAAATGTCTGCTAGAATTACGGCCTGAAACTGCGGTTACAAAAGGGATTTTGCGTGACTGTGGAAATCCTTAGTTTCATACAAACTTTGAACTGCCATATGGAGATGGTGCATATCCGCGGGGTAGGAAATTAACAAGAGAAGAACTGCAAGAATTCAATTGTGATTCTGCAGGAACTTCATTGGATTAATGTTGAATCCTCACGGCTACTATTTTCCTCGCTCCTACAATGTGACTCACAAATACCTCATCCATCCCATACCATTTCAGTTCCAAACAGAACAAGCAACATTCATCGGAACCTTCTGGGTTTGTCAGCCGCGTCATGGCTGGGTCGCTGTCAAAATTTTCTGACATTTTCTCTGTTTCCATTGTCTGTTTCGGTGTGATGAAAAACGGAGTTACACTTACAACGCAACAAATTCCGTGTAATTTGGGATATTCACAGCAGTTTAATGATATTTGCGGAGAATAATGGGTATAAGATGGCCTGAGATAGTAACCAATACCGAACTGTGGGAAGCTACTAAAGGAACCTATAGTATTTTTTTCCAATGGCGCAACAGCCCCTAGCGGGTTAGGGTTTACTCATTATCGAGGCTTCACGATCACACTCAGACACACCACTCGGTTGGACTCCTCTTGACGAGTGATCAGCCCGATGCAGGAACCTCTAACATAATATTACAAATTAGCATGAGAAAATGGCTTTGGATTGGTGATACTCTGAGGAAGGGGGGATGAGTAGAGTGAAAAAGAAACATTGGATTGGAATTCACAGGCAGCCAGAAGGACAGAAAGACCGAAGTAAACCTGTAACAGGACCGTTTTGAAGAAAGCTGGAAAATGTGGCAAAACATAGAGCGAGTTTAAGGGGTTGGCGTGCAACAATCAGATGGAGGTGTTTCTCAAGTGCCCTGTGTTCCTAATGGAAGAAAGGATACACCACCACCACCACCACCACCACCACCACCACCACTACTACTACTACTACTACTACTACGACTACTACTGCTACTACCGCGACTACTACTACTACTACTACTACTACTACTACTACAGCGGCTTAATAAACACATTCTTTTGCGATATGACAACGTATTGATTCGTGATTTGTTACAGACGTTTCAGAGGGGCTTGCTGTCTCCATTTTTAAAATAACCAGAAAAGTTTACTCTCTGGACTTTGATTATTTTCAATATGGAGGCAGCAACACCGGCCGAGATGTCGATAGGAAATAAGAAACAAACAATATGTCGTATACCAGACGCCTACTCTTCCTGGCGAAGTTTGTGTGTAGAGAGAATTAATTAGTACAGTGTCATAGAATTTATTTTTTAAAAATGAATTCATTTGGTAGTTAAAATTTAGCGACATCCAGGTACCGCCTACCTGCTATCGGAAAGGAAGAAAGGTTGCAAATATTTTATTATTAATGAAGCTGTTTCCTGGATTTTATATTAATTGAATGGACTGGCGTGGGTGTATGTCGATTATTGCTTGTTTTTTTTTTAATTTTCTGTGCTCTGCTCTGAGTAAAATACCGCACTCATACTTTCACCTGATGGAAATTTCTCTGAACCCGTAATTTATAATTTTCACACATGAACTACAACATCGAACAAGAAAAATGTATTCTAGATTTATTGTAAATTGGCAATAACCCTCTGAAAACTAGGTCAGAGAAGAGGCAAAGGCAGGAAGCAGCTGGAGGCTGCAAATTTATTATTACTGGAAAAACAGAAAATTTACTTCTCAGGATCTTCCTAGGCAGTGATCGATCGTACTTTGGTAAACGTAGGCTGTAGGCGAGTTAGGGCTTTGAAGAGTGACGAAGGTACTCTAGTGGCAAGTGGCCTGCTGCGAGTGTGCAGCGGAGGGTTAGTCTAATGGCAAGTGGACTGCTGCGAGTGTGCAGTGGAGGGGTAGTCTAATGGCAAGTGGACTGCTGCGAGTGTGCAGCGGAGGGGTAGTCTAATGGCAAGTGGACTGCTGCGAGTGTGCGGCGGAGGGGTAGTCTAATGGCAAGTGGACTGCTGCGAGTGTGTAGCGGAGGGGTAGTCTAATGGCAAGTGGACTGCCGCGAGTGTGCGGCGGAGGGGTAGTCTAATGGCACGTGGACTGCCGTGAGCGTGCGGCGGAGGGGTAGTCTGATGGCAAGTGGACTGCTGCGAGTGTGCAGCGGAGGGGTAATCTGATGGCAAGTGGACTGCTGCGAGTGTTCGGCGGAGGAAATAAGTTGTTCATTAAGGCTGAACTTTTTGTTTGGGGGGCAGCATTATGACAGATTTAGGTTATTTTGGGAGGGCTTAATGAGAATTTTGCAGTGCAACTTGGGATTTTGTGGAACAACTCAGAATCTGCTCTAGGACCGAGGAAAACTACAGATAACCTTGGTTGATTTGGCCCTTCGCAGGGCCTTCCGGATGCTTACTGGCTGCTAACCAGCAGTCCGGCGTTAAAATTCACGAAACCTAAGGGTAGCCCGTACATGCACGGTTGCTTTATTTAGTAAAAACATACAAATATGATTTATAAAGGTTTTCGTGATTTTTAGGAAACAATTTGGTATAAACTTTGTTGCATTTTTTCCATGGCGCAACCCCCAGTGGGCCAGGGCCTCCTCATTATCGAGGCTTTACGATCACACTCAGACACACCACACCCGCTAGGACTCCCCTGGACGAGTGATCAGCCAGTCGCAGAAAACTCTACCTCACAACACACAACTCTCACAAGAGACAGACCTCCATGCTGCCGGTGGGATTCGAACCCGCAATCACAGCAAGCGAACGGCGGCGCGGCCGCTGGTATCGACTTTGTTGCATATACAGTTGCAATTTTTATATCATTTCCTGTTCGTCTTCTGTTTCCTGAGGATATCGGCGTGGCCCATGTCACCGCCTGTCCGGATGCCCTTAGAATTCTATCAGAAACTGAAACGAAATCTTGAACATGGTGTGTAACCCTTCTCGGTTCAGTGTCGAGTTAAATGCGAGAGCGCTTCTGCTGTACCGTGTCCAATGCCCAGCTCAACACGACACACTATTTTACAGTGCTTTTTTGTGGTTTTCGCTAACTTCCATTATCTATTGGCTGCTTTTAAACTTTGAATAGTTTTTCTGAAAAACTAATTTGGACCACACTGCTGGAATTGAGAATAATAACTTGGAATGCGGGAGATTAAAAATACTTGTGGCTATGGAGAATAAAGGTTGCTTTGGAGGGGGGGGGGGGGTTAAGTAGGTTGTACCTGCTGTCCGTCCTGCAACTGTTTATGGGTTACTACAGGATTATGTGGTTAAAATTTATTTACGTACCTTATGTATTTAATAATGCCGATCCCACTGGCCGCACGGTCTAAGGCGTAGGTCTGCGGCCGAGCGCTTACTGGGGTCGTGGGTTCGAATACCACCGGGGGCACGGATGTTTGTCTCTTGTACAGTGTTTGTGCTGTCAGGTAGAGGTCTCTGCGACGGGCCGATCCCTCGTCCAGAGGAGTCCTACCGAAAGGACTGCGAAACGAAACGCGGTATTTAATAATATTCCTTCGTTACTTATGTTTGCCATAAAGGATGGTTACCCTACAAGTAAGCATCTGGGGGCATTCATATTTATCATAGATAGGATCGTATTGTCCTAATTCCTGACTCCGGTAATTTTCACTGCATACCGACTGTCGATATGCTGTGGATGCTAGACCCTTAATGTGATATTTTATTAATGACGTCCCCGTCTGTTCATGCAGGGTAATATTTGGGTTACTCCTAGCTCTCTTTATTTATTTTGAAATATTTGAAATTTATGTTTATAAGCCTCTGTAGCATAGAACTAGGCGTGGGAAGGCGTATGTCAGTATGGACCGAAGCAGGGATTTATGTATACATACTGAATTGCTTGGATAGTAGAAGAAAAGTAAGTCAAGTATTTAATAATAGTCCTAGGGAAGTCGACTAAAAGGACGACCAAAAAACAGATGGAAGAAGTGTGTACAAACAGATATTAATAGATGCAAAATTAAAAGCTGGAATTGAGAACAAAAAAACAGACCTGACTGGGAGAAGTCCATTAATGAAGTGAAGGTCCGCATTAGAAGAAGAAGAAGAAGAAGAAGAAGAAGAAGAAGAAGAAGAAGAAGAAGAAGAAGAAGAAGAAGAAGAAGTTACTCTCAATTGCGGAGCATTTATTTAATACAGCATACAGTTGCCTCACTGTACTCTTAGCCTGAAGCAGGAGGTAAATACTCTATGCGTTGTAGCAGGGTGCTTTATCCTGTTTCACATCAAGCTGTTTTGTCTCACTGGTCCGCCTTGTGTTGCGACAACAATTTTAGCTTGCCGAATGTTACAGCTTTTAACACTTTATCATTTTAAAAAATGCAGTATCGGATTTCCGAGTCTAAATCTTAATTTTATATTTATTTAACCAGCGTTCCAAGATATCTGTTACCTCATTTTCCTCCACCAACCTGACACTGATGCCATCAGCACACATTACAAGCGCAAAGTTACTGTAATTTTCAATGGACTGGTATCATTAGTGTAAACGTTAAAAATTTTGGGCCCGAGTAAACTGCCCTGGGGATGCATTTTGAACCTAACTCTGCATTCCGTATATTAAGTGGGAGGGTATTTTTGCTTCCGTAAATTTTACATATAGACCTCTGAGTCCACACTTCATCAAAAGCTTTTTAAATGCCCAGGAATCGTATCACAGTAGTTTTGTCATTATTGAAGCCGTGTGTCATGCCTTCTATGTTCGTTACCAACCTGCGAGTTACGGATTGTCCATTTTTGAAGACATACTACTAGGTACGCTAACCTGCGGTTTTTAAAGTTAAAAATTTAGTACTTTCAAAATTATTTTCTCATGTACACGTTGTTTACCAAGAGAATTAAGTAAGGTAACTGGTATGTAATTTCGCGCGGAAGGGTCGCCTTTACCTGCTTTCGAGACCATAATACATTTAGCCTCATTATGTTGAGTGGCGGAAAATTATTTCTGTTGATTTGATACATGTTTTGGCAGTAAGATTAACCTTTTAAAGCCTAGCGGTAACTTTACATGCGCCCAGGTTTAACATTAAAAAATTCTACGTGGTGCCCACATTGCGTTTATGTGTTTTGTACGGATCTCAGAACAAACAGCAACTTTTGCCTTATAAAACATTAAGAGACTGGTTGTTATAACCGAAGTGGAGAGTGTTTACAGCGCGGTACGCACTGAGTCCTTATATACAACAGACACACTTCGTCTTTAAAGGGTTAAGAACCAGTCTGGTAAATGTTGACATACTGTATTCTGAAGTTCCATTTCTCTTTCTTAGTTTCTGCTAATTTGCGTCGTTCTTTAGGGTAGGATTTCAAAGCTAACTTTTGTTTAAGTTGTCAGTTATTTTCTAAGTAGCTTTAATGTTCTTTGTATCTAACCGTTGCAAAATCTGTTGACATATATTAGACTTTATATTTGATTGCTATATGGGGTTTAGCTTTTAAAGCGTTTAGGACAAGACGAATGACTTATGTCGTGGGTTCTTTTAACGTTGTGTTGAATGCAGAGAGCAGTGCAAAGTGCAATTTGCATTGAGGTACGCAGATGTTTTCCGTTTAAGTAGCATAGTGGATTGAATTTGAAGGTTACCCGCTAGATATACGGCATTTAAATTGTTAAGCACATCGCTTTGGAACATCTCCCAGCGGCAGGTGCGCATCCAAATGGGGTGGGGGTGGGGAGCCGATGGGATGCAGCCCCCGTCAAAATCAAAACAAAAAAGAAAAAGACTTTATAGACATGATTATATTAAAAGTTTTACATGATTCACTCTGTAGCCGAAATCAGCTACTGAAATCGGCTGATGATTATCACATTGACGTATTGAATAATAAAGTACATTTTGGACTTCTTAGATGAAATTAAAAAACCAAAAGAGATTAAGCTTTGTGTTTTAAATTAGGTGAGTGAGTCATGGAGTATGTAATTATGTGTCTGTGTATGTATATATGTGTGTGTATATATATAAATGCAGTTGCGAACAGTGTTATGTCAAACTTATGACATGATTTTTATAACATAATATTTAAAATCAAACCTAAATTATATATAGCCTCAGGGCCAAACCCCCCAATGAAAAATTCTGGGTGCGCACCTGCCCAGGGGCTGCTTTATAGATGATGGTTGAATTTCATTCGTTTGTAATGGACCATGTGGAATCAGTCAAAGTGGAATGAGAAATGAGGCTTAACTGCCGGAATACTCTTAACAGGTTCTCCAGTTGATGTTCGGTGTGAGATTTGCCGAATCTCTGTCCTGGAGGCTGTTGAGTGTACTGATGTGCCATGTGTGTGTGTTTTAACACAAGATCAGCACGAAAACCAATAACAAAAATTGGAGGACATCTTTCGGAGGGCTGCATTACAAGTCCTAGGAATGCGAATTTGGAGGAGATGAGCTGGGGACAGAAAAATGGAGGCATTTTTTGAGGGAGGCCAGGGCCAAGAGGGGCTGTAGCGCCATGCGTGGATGGTGTGTATGTTTTGGGAACTAGATAGTTTTTGGTCCTGCAGAGAGAGGCGATTGCTTCGACTGGGATACATTTCGGAAAAGAGTAGATGTATGGTCTTGTTGTATTGTGTCGTGTAACTTTCTCACGGCCGATCCCAGTGGCCGCACGGTTTAAGCCGTAGGTCGCGGGTTCGAATCCCACCGGGGGCATGGGTATTTGTCTTGTGCAGTGTTTGTGTTGTCAGGTAGAGGTCTCTTCGAAGGGCCGATCCCTCTTTCTGAGGAGTCCTACCGACTGTGGTGTGTGTCTGAGTGTGATCAAGCGAAAATGAAAACAACCTCGACGCCTACTGTGAGTAGGTAGAAGAGGGAAGGACTATGAAATTTCTCACGCCCAGAGTTCGATTTACCCTTTGTCCTGTTCTTTGCGGGGCGCAATGTCGAGATTCTGAAGAATCGGCAGAGTCTGTGACATTTTTTGACACTTCGGACGGCAGAAGACGTTGATCTGACTACTGCGGGCGGAGACTGTTCCGCTGAGTGTCGAAGGCTTATCTCACATTAAGCTGAAGTGCGTGTTGGAAGTATGGGAACCACGGTCGCAGGTGCAGTCTGCGTTGTGTGCACGTTGTGGCTCCTGCTTGCCATGTTGGTGTGCTAGCATGTGATTGGGTACGGATTGCTAGCTTGGGGGAAGCCCCAGCATGTGGTTGTTTCTGTAAGACTGTGGAGGCACTGACGTTGACTGAGGAGTTTGCAGTTGACCTTGGCTATTTTGCCCTGGGGAAAACGGACTGTTCCTTTTTTGTGACCAGTAACCCATATACTCCAGTTAAAAATACACTGGGCTAAAGGGCCGTTATGCTTTATGCGTGTGTGAAACTTTACCTACCCCAAAATTAACGCAATCGGTATTGACGCCACCCCCACTTGTTTTATCACACCTCGTCGGTTATGTATACGTTTTTACAGTGTCAGTGTACGTGTTTAAAATGTGATTCCTATCAGTTTTTTTAATGACGTACACGAAATAAAATGAAGTTCACCCTAGAACAGGCCATGAAGACCCGCAAGAGGAGTAGAGGTGTAGCTCTACTTTTTCTTTAACCTCGGCGCTGGATAGTGATGGGTTGTCAAAGCCACGTCCCGGCCGCTTTACCCCCAATAAAGAGACCCGTTGCCCATTCTACGGAAGGCTGGATGGGCCCCATTTCCGTTCTGGACGGATGTGAAAAATCTTGTCCCACCGGGATTCGATCGCCTGAACGTCCAGCCCGTTGTGAGTCGTACAAAGTAAAATACATTTGTGTGACTGCAGGCTCCCGTCGCCGTGACATGTGCGTTCCTTTGGAATTTTACGAAGTGCAGAATGGTAGTTTCTTACCTTCGTCTTGACCCTTGAAGATGGGACCTACAGGTTGTCCGGAAACGTCGGTGAGAAACTACCATTCTACGCTGCGTAAAATTCCAAAAGAGCGCAGATCTAAAATACATGTAATAATTACAGTATTAATAATCAAGTAATATTACTATTATTTTGTGTATAATATTGGTTAATAATATTAATAATTGTTAAGATTTTTTAACTGAAGTCCGAGTGTGCGTATTTCGCATATTACGTGACGCGGAAGCCGATCCCGATGGCTGCGCGGTCTAAGGCGTAGGTCTGCGGCTGAGCGCTTGCTGGGATCGCGGGTTCGAATCCCACAGGGGGCATGGATATTTGTCTCTTTTGGGTGTTTGTGTTGTCAAGTAGAGGTCTCTGCGACGGGCCGATCCCTCGTCCAGAGGAGTCCTACCGACGGTGGTGTGTGTCTGAGTGTGATCAAGTGAAAATAAACAACCTCGACGCCTACTGTGAGTAGGTAGAAGAGGTAAGGGCTACGAACGAAAGAACGTGATGCGGAAACTGCCTGTCGTCATGAGGAGATGTATGGAGAAATGTCTGGGGTTGGCTGGGTTGCAGCGAGACTAGCGATATTGCCTTTGCTAGGAGGTTGTCGATCATGACATTTAGTGTTTTATTTTTGAGACGGACGTCCATTTCTCATGTATGAGGTTACAGCAGAACGGGCCAGCCTCTCTGATCTTGGGCTGACCGCATATCGACACCAAATTTGGAGCGTTTCTTCTCTCACATTGCCAGTAGCAATGTTCTTCTTTCAGCGCTGTGAGTCTAAGCCAGAGGGACCTGACATTTCGCCGACAGGTGATAATACTTCTGACGGAGCGCACACTGAGGCGGTAGGGCACGTCCCTTTTATGGCTCCACAGTAACTTTAATGTAACAGAGATTGGTCAACTGCGAGATTCTATGCCTCTTTGGAACGTTCTGTAACTTAATTATGTGCATGGACGGGGGAACCTTGACTCTCCAAACGGACGTTTTGAACTTTCAAACCACGGGCGTGTAGTTCGTCTTTATGTTTCTCAGAAGAGTGGGTGGCAGGACATATTATATAAGGATCCTGAATGGCTTCGCGTCGTAGACTTTATAAAGTCAAATAGAAGGCATTTTGTTTTAAAATCGTTGCATGTTCAGGCAGTATTGAGAACGGAAATTTGTTGCTCTTTTCCAGACTTCACCCTGTCGGTTGTGAAGCCTATCAAGCTGAAATTTAGCGTCAAAAGTTTTGTTTACTCTTGACAAGTCTTGTTCAAAGAGGTGGTGGTTCTTTATAGGCGGCATTTTTTTCCCTTGGACTAGAGGGGAATTGGTTGCCCATTTGCCTTGTTTTTCCAGGGGCTGGACAGGATGGAAAAGCTTTGTTTATGGCGGATTCTTCAGCAGTAGCATCTGTTTTAGTTTTTTTTTTTTGAGGCTTTGTGGGCGTTACCTTCATCTTCTGCTTCGTAAAATTTCACAGATTCAGAGGAAACTCTTCCTGGGACGACAGTCTTTCATGAACTTGGCTTTTCTGTTTTCTTTTCTCCTTCGGATTACGCTACTTATGTACCACTTGCAACCCCCCGCGCGCTGGGGGGGGGGGCCGATTTGTGTCGGTTTATTTCGGACTTATTTTCTTCAATTCCAGGCGTTTGAAGTCTTGATCAAGTCGTTTCAGAAATCGAGCAGCCAGATGACCAATCAGTTAGTGCTGCTTGTTAATACATTTTTTTCTGTGATCCGTTAAGAAGCACATCAACACCGCATGACAGGCCTATGCAGGAACAGGGGGGAGGCGGAGGCACAGCTCCAACCTATTCGCACCCTCAGCACTAGAAGAATGTGGGTGGTAAACATCACTTTCTGACCGCTTTACCCACGGGAAAGACCCGGTAAGAATTGTACAGGACGCTGGGTGGGCCTCAGGGCTGCTCTGGACGTTACCGAAAATCTCGTCTGCACAGGGATGGGATCGCCTGTCCGTCATGCCCTTAGCGAGTCGCTATACCGATCGAGCTAAGCTGCCGCCAAGTAGAATTACTACGCCTGAAAATGTGATAGTTTTCAAGTACAATGTGGCACCGACACTAACAATTCAAAATTACGTGAATGAGAAATTAAGGACAGCTTGAATTCTAGAAATGCGTTCTAAAATTCGGTCAGTAAACTTTTACCTTCATGATTGCCATCTGCAGACTTAAGAATTAAAATATATGGAATTATTATTATGCCTGCTCTGTCACTTTAAGGGAAAAACATAGATTGCTGGTGTTCGAGAATTGCGTAGTGAGGCACATATTTGGGCCTAAGAGAGAAGAGGTAATGGTAGATAGGAGAAAATTACATAATGCAGAGCGTTATGATTTGCACTCCTCACAAAACGTTCAGTAATCAAATGCGGGACAATGAGATTGGCGGGACATGTGGCATGCATAAAGGTAAGAGAAATGTTTACAGACGTTTGGTGACAAACTTCGGAGGAAAAAGAACACTTCGAACGTCTGGGCATAAATAAAGTACAATATTGTAATGAATCTTAAAGAAAAAGGGGGAGTGGAAGTGAACCGGATTGAGTTGGTTCAGGACAGGGGCAGGCTGTGAGCAGCTGTATTTACGGCAATGAATTGCGAGTGTTTCCAAATAACGCGGAAAATTTTTGAATAGTTGGATAACCACTGGCTTCTCAGAGATGTCTCTGCTTCATGTAGTTAGCTAGATGGGTTGGTGGGAAGACTGGATCAACAGTAAATTTGTTGAAGTTCGTCACAAAACGACTAGATATGCTGTGACGTTTCGCGAATAATGTAAAAAAAATAAATGTGTAGTCTAAAATATGCAAGAAAAAACGATATTCACAGTAATGTAGCACGTTGTCGTATAGTGCCATTATTTTAAGTGTCCGCAAACGCCAGTCACTTCTTCAGGTCGCTTACAAACTCACTCACCTACTGGTTCCCGCGTTGCTTATCGAGATGTTGTAAGGTCCTTGTTGCTCACTTGCAGTCACTCTGCGGTTTTATTGTGACACATACAGTACTGGTACGTAAATTTAGAAGAAAGTGCCCTGATACGCCATTTCAACACAGGAAAACACTTGACGTGACGTTAAAAGTACTTGAACAACGGGTTCTAAACGTATTTTATACGGTAAGAGGAGACAAAATATGTGTTGAGGAAAATCAGGAAGAAGTTGGTGATAGAGGTACGTTCGAGGAGCGGTTTGGCCCGAAATTGCACAGAAAGTGGGTGTGATTGCGTCTTTAGTACCGACTGAACGAATTGAACCAGCACTGCTGTATTTGGTCTGGACTACAATTACTGGTCACAAACTCTACGACACAGTTTGTGCAGGAAAATTCTATTTTGCAAATTTTTACCTTCAAGTCATTTTATGTTGGAGAGGTAGACCTTACAGTAGAATAGCAAAACAACAAACCAACACGTGCACAGAAACTTTCCTGTGCACGTGTTGGTTTCTTGTTTTGCTAGTCTAGTGATTACGTGCTCGGTATGGAAGATGTAAAGTTTAAAAACCGTACATTCTCTTTAACTATGAAGCTTCGTTTCTTGTCAGTGGATGTATGAGCGCTCAGAATGACAGTCGTTAGTCTTCATGAAATCCCGTGCTCTTCCTCGAAGTACCATAGCATGATTTCGTCGTTGGTGCGTGGTGTGCTATAAGTGCAACTGGGATTATAGGGCTCTTTTTTTTTAGATCATAATTTCACACCCATATGCAACATACATTCTAAAACCATTTTTAACAGCTCTCACCGCAAACAATTTCCATAAATTTCTGTAGTAAAATGAGTAAAATTCTAATGTTAATTGTAACGTGCTAAACTGAAACGCGCAACGCGTGGAACCCACTTCTATTTGATTTGAATAGCGGCAGTCGCTGCCATGCCTGCTCTCATGCGAAACGCTCCGACTATAGCGAGAGGTGTGGGTCCGTTTAAAATTGTCCCTTTGTGTATTAAGCTTTGGAATATATAACAGTGTGTAAAACCGTTCTATTTAGAGCTCTTAGCGCTGTGACAAATGTGATGAGTGATGCGGTACAAACACCATATCTCTCATTATTATAAATTTTATTTCCATCAGAGACGGCACCCACGTGTGGCGAAGTTGTATGCATTTCTAGTGAAAATCGCATCATACAAAATCATGTGACGCCGTGTAATATGACATACAGGGAAAGATATTTTTAAGGATTCTACGGAATCCGTCTGCTAGACAGATGCTTTTAAAATAAATTGCTTTGTTCATATGCATGAATGGAGGCGATTGTCTTAATGTGCACGGAGAGAGGTGACTGGCTTGTTTCGTTTATAAGTGTGGAGACAGGTGACTCGCTTTTTTTTTTTTTGTTTATAAGCATTGGGAGCCAATCAGTCGGTCTTGGTTTCGAGCCCTTCACGCGGCTATGATCAGATTTTATCCCACGTGTTACGTACTGTTACCTCTCAATTTTGTGGCACCCTGTCTGACGAGAGTGCAGGACCCTCTTTGTCATGTGCCACGTCATGGTCGACTGTTCATGTAGGTCTGTATGTGTGTATACATGTCTTTTCTTTAATATATACATGATTTACGCAGCAAATCTATTTACAGTGGCAGTATGTATATACTAGGCCTACGTACATGGCCTCTCTCAGTCTAGGCCTTTTATACGAAGATAATACCTTCACTTATAGCAGGATTAATTTCACAAAGTGTCCAGCTTAAGGCATGGTTAACGTTTGCAACCCTAGTCGGGTATCACAAGTCTGCAGTGTGCGCGAAGCCGTGTGCGCGTAGAGCGGTGTGTTTCTGCAGCCAGAGCGGTGGAGGTGCCAGTATTCGTCTGCTTACGTATTAGCTGCAATCACGTGACTGAGGTAGCAGGGCCGTAAGGTCTGTGAGACTGGAGCTGAAGATTATGTACATGATGGAGACTTTGTGTAAGTAATTCTATTGTACTTATATTTTGCTATATTGGCAGTTCAGGCACTTGAAATCTCATAAGTTTTACCTTCGCCAAATCTAAGCGTTCTATATTTCCTGTGCTGGACTTCGCCTTTTCCAGTGTTGCGAACTTTTCCATTATGATTTTGTATGACTTGCGCTTGCTGCCTGCCTAATTTTGTGACAAAATCACAGATATTTGGAATTTTGAAGGCCACTGGAAGTCAAGGGTCCCTATGTGCCTTGGAAATTTGTCGATTGCGCGGACAACCTGAAACGAAAGACAGTGTTCAAAATATTAATAGTAATTCTCATTGTGATAGAATGTCTTTATATACGTTTAGTGATTTTCATTGCTTTTGCTGTAATAGGCATCCTTCTTGCATTACATGAATGTTAAGACCGACTCAGTATATCAAATAGCAAGCAATGTGTTTGGTGAACTTTTTTTCAGTCATTCTAACGCATTGTTACAATCTCCTTAGCCAGTTACAACCTACTTAGCCAGATCATTCCTTTGTATCCATATTAGCCTGTCTCCATCACGTGACGAGTTGCAGTAATATTCACTCGCTACTCCACGGCCTCTTCCAAAGCGCGTTGCTCGTTTCTTAGACCAGCCAGACCTCCAATTTAATATCCTTGTGTAATTCCATCTGGTTGTTGTATGTTGTACTATATGCTCGATGCACAACTGTTTCTTCCGCCTCAGCCCATACGTCAGAGCGAATACAGTCTTTCTCAGTTATACACACTCTTTCTTCACCAATAGCGTGTATGTTACAGAGGACACATAAACTGGTAACAATCTTTGCCATTGTCACCCGGCTGTAAGAGTGCGTACCTCACAGAGAACACAAATCCGTAGCAATGGTTGTGATAATCAGTGTGCGACTCACTCTGTCACATATTCGCTCATTTACTCATATGGAGGTTATGTGGTAGACATGTTTAACTCAGACGAGTCGGTACAACTTTGCTTGCTAGTCTGGGTATGAAATTCTTAGTATTCAGAGTGAAAGAAAATTTGCGCTTAAATTCTCAGTAGTGTGACGTCTTTAATATTATTCTTGGAAATAGGACGTGTGTGTGAGTGTGACATATGGTTGAATAGAATGCAGAGAACATTATATAACATACGTGCTGAGACTTTTAGATTTCAGAATACAGTGGAACTCGGTTATAACGTCACGAAAAGGACTGAACACTTTGTGGCGTTATAAATGAATGTTGTTACGACCGAAGAGAATAATGTTATGGTTAACAGCGGGGAATTAATTGGTACCACAGAATATCTCACGATATAGACGAGGTGTCATATAAACCGATGTCGTTTAACGCGGAGGTATCAAGTGATCAAGCTGTTGGTTCCTCATGGTTTGTCACGTAGTACACGAAGCGGACGGCCTTCGGGGAGCAGAGGAGCGTACTGCGACACGTGGTTTTGACGCGCCTGATTATCAGGAAGTATTTCGAGAGACCTCGTTCGGGCATAATTCCAATTCACGCGCTAAATCTCGTTAGGTTTTCCACGGCCTGTTCCACATATGCGATTGTAACATCTTCATGTTTTGGTGTTGGTAAAATGTTTGGGCGCCCTGCCTTCACAGTTACCTTAGCTGGTACCCTTGCTGTCTCACGGGTGTGCTGGTCACACCTTCGGAACACATCAGCGTCCGGATAATGTGTTGCCAGCGTCCGTGTATCAGCAGCAGCTCGGCTGTGTCCGCGCATGTCGCCGTGTTCGACGTGTGTATATTCCACAGTCATTCTGTTAGCGATGTAGCTCTTAGCCAGTCGCATAAGCCTGACCCCAGGAGTATACATGGTGCTTTGCTGTAGAGATGGGGGAGGACAGCCAGTTTTGCAGTTGTAGTAAAAAAAAAAAATTGTTCCAGGTTCGCCGTACTGTAGGTATATTTCACTTTTGTACGGAAGTGCACAGAGTAACGTACTCTAGGTTTATTTACTAAAAATCTCTTCTTCTTTGTAATGTTCTGCGGCCTCTGAATATCGCTCACTGAATGCAATATTGGCACAAATAAAAAATTGCACATTTGGAGGTGCGCCATTATTGCATTCAGGGAGCGAGTTAAACATTTTATATTCAAAGGTAATTAGACTGTATATAGATGTCGGTTATACCGTAGTCTTTGTAGGAAGTAGACAAGAGAATTTTTCTCTGAACAATTTGTTGATTTTGAACCGTTAGAGTCGAGGTAATGGATGACAGTTATATTTTGCAGGAAGTTGGGGGTTATATCGTTCACTGAATGCAATAGTAGCCCAATTCCAAAGGGACAATTTGTAACATATATCAGTATTGCGTTCAGTGAGCGATATAAACATTTCAGTTCAGTTTACACCTTTCGAACGCTCACTAACGTCTTTCTTGATAGTGTGCCACTTGCCTACGTGCGACGTTATGTCACAGTGCCCCACACCGTACACCCGGCTAAGCAGGTAGAGCCTGGACGCAATGTTATGGCACTGCGCAAACGACCGATTTTAGTCTCTCCACTTGGTATCTTCCGAAGGCGGTACTAGAGTGGTGTCGGGTTAGGTGGTTAGAAGACTTTAGAGAGTGGAGATTGTTCCGTGTTGCCAACTATTAGCCGAACAAAAACATTGCCCTTCGTACGATACTGGTACTGCACCGTGGCCCTGTATAGAATAGGAAACCATGCAGATGGTTGTGGAATACTTCCGTTATTGTCGGACTCCGACTGAAGAAATGATATGAGAACCTAAGAACGGAAACGTATGTTTTTAGAAAGAGAGGTGACACGCTGCACTGACGTTCTGTGCCCCTCATCTGCCCGCCCTACGACTCACTCCCGCTACTATGGTGCACTAGGCTGCTCGCGCATGGGAGTGCCATAACTTGGCGACTCTGCTATAGCTGCAAGTCCTTGCCCAGCGGAACCGTAAAACCTACTCCTGCTACCTGCCTGGTTTACCCTCTTGACGGCTAAAATTCTATCGAAATCAAGCCCTATTTTACACGTGAAAATACGCCATATTTTGGTGAGAAGTAACTGTTCGGTCAAGCCGCGTCCACATTATACCGCCTTGTGCCAGTTGGCAAGGCCAGATGGCATATTCAGAACTGGTGTAGACGTGTTCATTGGCCCGTACCAGTTGGCAAAATCGTGCAAAGTGGCTTGCCAACTCGAACCCGACTAATGTCGGTGCGCTTCAAAGGAAGCCGCGCCATTTCTGAAGAGAGTAGGTAGTGGGGACGTGCCGATTGGCCTCAGGCGGCTTTAGTTGAGATTCAACACTCGAACAAGATAGAGTGGACAAATGACAAAGTCGTTTCATTAATCGAGTTATACCGAAATCGATTAAAAGCCTATAAGGGTCGTAATAAAAGGCATGACGCGCTAATGGGAATTGCAGTCAGTTTTGGTGTGCGAGAGGAAGAAGTTGAAAGAAAACGAAAGAATTTAATTTGCTATTTTTCACGCGAGATTAAAACAAGCAAATCCTCGTTGGTATACATTTGGCGACTGAATGCCATTTCCTATGTGGATTCTGTGAATTTTCAACGGAGCCAACTGGCTTTGTGTCTGGTTGGCCTTGCCAACTAGCATACAGCGGCATAGTGTGGACGCGGCCTTAAGTTTGCTACTCCATTTGACGGGAACATGGCTTCTAGAAAAATCTCAGTAGCACAGGGCATCTGTGATATTACGTTAGGGTCTAATTTTTTTTAAACAAAGATTCAGACCATGGGATCTTGTGCTTGATTTTATTCACGGTTTATGAGTGCGAGCTGCTGATTGAGACATGGATCGCGATAGCTGTGTTCTTGTATCGTTTTGTAATTATTTTGCATCCTGGCCACCAGGCAGCGTGATTGATCATAAGGTCCCACGATAAACTAACCTGAGTTTTTATTCTTTGTACTGAAATCGTTAAAGGTTATGTTTACAGCGCGAATGAAAAGTAATAGGCGAACCATTGCTAATTTGTTATGGAAAGTGGCTAACTTTGTGGTAAGCAAGAAATTAGCGCTAAGGAATTCCCTTTCGTGACTCTGAGTGGAAATGCTAAACGTGTTTCTTGTCGACTTTTTGTACATTCAGACTTAGCAGAGTGACGTCGTCATGAATGATAAATGATGGAAAAGTCTTCAGTCAACCTAATTAATAATTATGCATAAGAATATTTCTGCTTGAAAGGCGGCACTGTGTTTACCAAGGTTTCTTAACGACGTCGTAACTCGGGTAGGTAGGCACCACCAGAGTTTGTCACCGCAGAGGTTTCGACAAACGGGACATTTCTTTTAGTGGTGAAGGGCCCCGCAGCGGACGCTACGGACGAACCTTGTGCAATCCTGTGATGAAGACGATTAGTTTTTTCGTTTTTCCGTATAATGGAGCACCGGTGCAATGAAATTGACAGGGGAAACCGAAGTACTCGAGTAAAAACCTGTCCCAGTGCCACTTTGTCCACCACAAATTCCACATGGACTGAACCGGGATCGAACCCGGGCCTCCGCGGTGGGAGGCCGGCGGCTAACCGCCTGAGCCATGGCACGGCCAACCGGTACTTACTGGGGGAATGCTTCAGTAAAGTGAAAGCTTACACGAGACTGTGGTGGACTCCACATAGCGACTTCTCTGTAGGGTTATGTATGTGATCTGCCTCTGTTTGCTGCATGTTTATTTCGTCTTCTGTAGGTTAAGGTGTTGCGACTGGCTGATCTCCCATCCAGGGAGACCTACCAAATGTCTATAAACCATATTCAGAAGGAAGAAAATCTGGAAACCCTTCATCATCCTGACCTGTATTGCCATAGAGACGAGTACATAAACAAATACATAACAAAACAGAATTTGATAAAAGGAACAAGGAAAAGGGAATTTGTGTGGAGCAATTGAGGAAGATCGTGGAAACTAAGACGGGATAGCGTCTTTGCAGGCCGAATTCCGAACGTGGCACCCCTTCCCCTCCCGCGAAGGACCACCTCTTAAGCCAACTTGCTCGGTGGTTAAAGTCATTAGTGTCATTAGTGT
This sequence comes from Coptotermes formosanus, assembly GCA_013340265.1. Classification (NCBI taxonomy): domain Eukaryota; kingdom Metazoa; phylum Arthropoda; class Insecta; order Blattodea; family Rhinotermitidae; genus Coptotermes; species Coptotermes formosanus. The sequence goes on along the minus strand of BLKM01000867.1, from coordinate 630,738 downwards.
CCCACCTTGGAAGGGGCACCCTGTGACGTAACAGCCCCATAAAGCATACGAGCCTCGCTGGTCCCGATTAGTGTGATCATTTGTGTAATAAATCACGTTAATTAGTTTTCACGCAGGTTACTAGACCAAGAAATGCATTATGTGCCTGTTAGTGTCAGGCGAATACATCATAATTATGCAACAGGCTGTATGAACACACTCTCTGATGCAAGAGTAATTAACAGGCAACACGCGATACTAATTTGGCTCGCAGCTCAATACTTATGCCTTAATTAGTTATGTGGATGCACACAGTTATAAACAAAGCATCACTGTCTAGGAATAGAACTGTCTTTCATTCGTGTGCATTGAAGCGTAGTACAGAAACTTCAAGTACAATTGTACTTGTTGTAGTGAGTTTATGTAATAGCTCGATGTAATTATCATTCAAGGCACATTAAACTTTCAAAGTTTAAGGCGGCCGGAGTGGGATGCCGACCCCAAACCTCCACGCAGTGTCAAGGCTGAGAATGAGCCGAGTGCAACCTCACTTTTCCCTATAAGACTTCACGCCTTTGCGGGAACAACTAGACTTTTCCTTTGACGTTTGTGCTCAAAGTAAAAGTCACGTAGCGGCTGCCGGTTAGTCATCCAGTCCGTCGTGATTTTTGGGCCCCTTCTAGAGCTCGTGAACAGATCTTAGCCTATGCATTGAATCGTAAGTGAAATTAGGTCAAAGGCGAGAATTTTGAGACCTTTCCCAATCTGTGAATTTTTACAGGATTCCAGCAATACAAAACTCTTAACACGATCCAGTATGTGGAGATGGTCAGTAGGTGGTGCGAGTCTAGAATATCAGAGCTAGTGACATCTGGCAGTCGGATATTTTGATGAATCACATTGAACACGTCACATTTCCCCGCTGAAGAGTAATGAGAGGGATATTTTGGCCCTGACGTTTCAACATCATTTACGTCGGACAAATATGTCTGTCGTCTGATGGTTTTGAAACTATGCGGTTATAAAATTGGTTTTTAGGGTTTACAACAACTACCAACACGGGCTTACGTCTAATGGCTGGGAGCAGCACGACGTCTGCATCATTCCAGGAACGACCTGCAGGTTTGCAAAAGCTACAAGAACCCAGTGGCCACGCCGTCTAAGGCGTGGGTCTGTGGCCTCTTGCTTGCTGGGATTGCGGGTTCGAATCCCGGCGGGAGCATGGATGTCTGTCTCTTGTGAGTGTTGTGTGTTGTCAGGTAGAGGTCTCTGCGACGGGCTGATCGCTCGTCCAGAGGAGTCATACGGAGTGTGATGTGTGTCTGTGATCGTGAAGCCTCGATAATGAGGAGGCCCTGGCCCCACTAGGGGCTATTGCGCCATCGGAAAAAAAAAAGCAAAGAACGCTTTGCTATTACCACTGGGTACATCGGGTGGCTTCAATTAAAAGAAGGTCACATAGGCCTCAGGGGGTGTCTGGTGTGCTTTCTTGTTAACAGCAACGGTAGTCACACCTATCATATAACAAACTGATTAATGCAGTAACTGGCACTTAACTTTTTAAAGCGTAGCGGTAACTTTACGTACCACCAGGTTTAATATTAAAAAATTCTACGTGGTGCCCACATTGCGTTTATGTGTTTTGTACAGATCTCAGAACAAACAGCAACTTTTGCCTTATAAAACATTAAGAGACTGGTTTTTGTAACCGAGACGGAGAGTGTTTACTGCGCGGTACGAACTGGGTCCTTGTGTATAAAACAGATATGCTTCGTCTTTAAATGGTTAAAGGTGCCTTGTAAGTACGCTATAAGTCCCTTAAATAGCAACAGAAAGCCAATCGCACGCCATTTCAATTGGTCGTGAGTCACTGGGCTGCTGCTGTTGACGCATCTGACGTCACAGTCAACACACTTTCAGCTGTAGCACCGTTCATATCGTATCGTAGACCTTCCCTCTTCTACCTACTCACAGCAGGTGTGGAGGTTGTTTATTTTCAATTGATCGCACTCAGACACACACCACAGGCGGTAGGACTCCTCCGGACAAGTGATCAACTCGTCTCAGAGACCTCTACCTGACAACACACAACACTCGGAAGACACAGACATTCATGCCCCAGGTGGGATTCGAACCCGCAATCCCAGCAAGCGAGTGATCACAACAGTATTTTTATTCAGTGACTGAAGTAACTGCTGTCTGAAGTGTATCTGCTCTACACTCTACTTAAAATGTGCCGGATAGCTCAGTTGGTATAACGAATATTTACGGGCTGCACGGTCCGGGGATCGAATCCCTATGCAGGCGAAATTTTCCGCACCTGTCCAGACCGGTCCTGGGGCCCATCCGGCTTCCTGTAAAATGGGTACCATGTCTATTCGCGGGAATAAAGCAGCCAGTCCGTGGCGTTGGACACAGACCCCATCTAGCCCCGAGGCCAAAGAAAGAGTAGGTCTTTACTGTCGCTTTTGGCTTTCATTGATAGTTAACGAACTTAACATTCTTTACCTGTCACACTGTACTTAAAATCAACGAAGCTGTGGTCAGCCTAATGTAGCACGTGAGGGAGAGGACAAATATATACAAAACTTTGGCCATAAAAGTTGAAGGAGAGAGAATATTGAGAATACACTGGAATAGATTAGAGGATAATATTAAATTAGATCTTCAAATACAGAGATAATAAACACCTCAGACACACCACAGTATATATATGTATTTATTTATTTTGCACACTACGTCATTTATGCTATGATTGTGCCAATATACTACATGTTTCGGCTCGGCCGAGCCATCATCAGGTACATGTATAAATGTTAAAAGTCAGATCCTTAATCATGTAACACAAAATAGCGCAAAAATAGTACAAAAGTATTAGTGAAACTTCACCAGTTCACTGTTTTTGGGTGTAAAAACCATTCCAAGGAAAGCTGGTGTGACTTAACCCTAAGCTAATACACTGATTGATCCAACATCCATCCATGTGTCGGGGGGGTTTTCGTAGAATAACAAAACACGTTTCAGAAGATCTTCAAATATTAGAATGAGTTCATTTGATTTAGGATAGACACCAGTCGCAGGCACTTCTGAAGGGTTTAAAAACACATTTTGTGTTCTGCGCCGGAAAATTGAATATTTAAATACATTTCGGGTTAAATTAATTTGCGGTACGGCAGATCATGCCTTAAATTCGTTAGCTTTTGTGCTTTTGACTTTGACCTGTGTAGGACAGGCATATATTGTGCATTGCTTAAAAACATCGGTTACTGCTACTTGTGCATACACACGTACTGTAAACACGTGAGTACGTAGCATATATGAAGACTGTTTCTCACTCTGACAGACCCAGTTCCTCCTGAGACAGGGCGCACCAAGACAACGCGACGGTAATATCCAGAAACAGACACGTGCTTTCTCACGCGTAGCAAGTGGGGCTCGACACCGGGATGGACTGACTGGCTTACTGTGGCTGTGACTGTCACACTGACAGTGACTGTGTAGTGACATAATGTGGACATACACATGCACATACATACGTACCTACATATATACGTACATACATACACACATACATACATACATACATACATACATACATACACAAATACATACATACATACATACATACATACATACATACATACACGCATACATACATACACACATACACACACACGTACATACGTACATACATACACACATACATACATACATACATACATACATACATACACACATACATACATACATACATACATACACACATACATACACATACATACATACATACATACATACATATATACATACACATACATACATACATACATACATACATACATACATAAATACATACATACATACATACATACATACATACACACACACACACACACACACACTTACATATACATACACACACACACACTTACATATACATACATATATACGTACGTACATACATATATACATACACACACATACATACTTACAAGCATACATCTTAGTCCTCCCGTTCGGTGTTGTGTGATTTACACAGTTCAGAAGGCGCCCGTATACGAAGCAGAAGTAATGAGCATCGTTTACATTTTCATATAAAGAACGTCGCGGTTCGGTGGGTAGAATTCCCGTTTCACAGTGGAGAGGTTCCTCTTTCCAGTCTCGCACTGGGCAACGTCTGATCTGATGGTTGTTTGAATTTCCTCAGGCCCGCTACTCAATGCGGCCCTGTAGGGCAAGTTTGGCCAAGACGGTATTCTTCACAAAACTTCCCGATTTATTCCTAACGTTTGTAATTGGAGCTACTGGCAGCATAGTTGAATGAACACAAGGAAGATCCCTTTCTGTGGAGAATTTTGTTTCACACTTTCGTAACTTATCTTCTTTTCGATATTCTGTTGTTTTTTTCCGTAAGGAATGCTCCTCTCCGTTGACATTATTTGTGAGGTAGCGGTGACACTTCAAATTTGTGGTGACACTTCTGAATGGTGGTGACACTTCAGGTCGGTGGTGACACTTTATATTCGTCGTGACACTTCTGAATGGTGGTGACACTTCAGGTCGGTGGTGACACTTTATATTCGTCGTGACACTTCTGATTGGTGGTGACACTTCATATTGGTGGTGACATTTCAGATTGCTGGTGATAATTCCGATTGGTGGTGATAATTCCGATTGGTGGTGATAATTCAGATTGGTGGCGATAATTCAGATTGATGGTGATAATTCAGGTTGGTGGTGACGCTTCAGCTTCCCTAAATTTAGGGAATTGTTTAATTGTTGTCGGTTAATTATGCATGAACTTAATTATCTAGCTTGCTGTTTGGTTATTCTATGCAGAATTTCAGTTAATTTGGGAATTGTGGTATCAATACAGAAACCACTGGTTGCTTTCTCATACCGGCCGCTTCAGCCGCATCTAAAGTGCTTACCAAGTAGTCTCTAGGGGTCATTGTGGGGGTGATTGGATACAAACTGTAACAGCTCCCTTGAGATGGCACTCAACTTGGGTCATGTAGGTTCAGTAACAGCAAGAAGGTCACCTTAAACACCAACAAGGCTTGATGTCAGTCCTTTAGCAAATTAAGCAGTAAACATGCAAAAACTGCTGATTACAGTGGACATGACGGCAGAGGGGTAGAAATATTGGATTTTAATTAAAATTTAGAATGAAGGGTGTTTCAGATCGAAGTGCTGACGGATGTGTCTGAACGTAAGAAACTGGAATTAATAAGAGGAGGGATGGAGTTTACATAATGCGGAACTTCGTGATATATGCATTATAGTAGTGGGTTAATGCAGTCGGGGAATTTAGTTTAAGACATCCCCGTTGGCGTGTCGATATAAGTACATATTTTATTTAATTTTACAATCTGCCCCAATAAGTCATTTGACACACGTCTTATGGGCAACTAGTTTCGGCTGATAAAACAGCCACCATCAGGCCATAAAAGAAACTGTAAGCTGGAAACTCTAATTGTTGCAGGTAGGAGATCTTCCCCTATTACACCAGTGAATACATTCATTGATGTAGCAGAAGGAGGTCTCTTACCTACAATGTACGGGATTTCCAGCTTACAGATTTTGTTAAGGGCTAATGATGGCTGTTTTATGAGCCGAAACTAGTTGCCAATAAAACGTGTGTCAAACGACTTACTAGGGCAGATTGTAGAAATAAATAAAATATGTACTATTTCAGGGAGGTTAAGATGGGGGAGCATGTAGCACCTGCAGACTGCGTAAGAAATGCATAGAGAAATCGTTTGCGAACGCATCAAGATAAGAGAGCAGTTTGGATCATGATGGCGGGGAGAATGATGGTGTGGTGGGTACGGCTACGTCCACCGTGCTCAGGGTAAGGTTCTTATAACAGCATATAAATAGTGTGAGCTAATGTTTTGCCGCGCATTCTTGCTGATGGTACCCTCTGTTTGAATACTCTTATTGGTTCTTATGTCGGTGATTATGAACCTTAGATCACTGTACCATGAGACTTTATGTAATGAAACGTACGCAATGAAACCTACGCTGATAATGGAGGCAGCATGATGCTCCTAAACGCTGACATGCTTCAGTCTTGTCAGGCTGACTACACAGCTGCCGGTCACAGAACACAGCAATCAGCATCTGCGTTGGTGCTGGCTGTTCTTTCGTTCGGAGGGTGACTCAGGTTACTATGCCACAGGTGGTCGATTGACACCAGGGGCAAGGAACTTTCCTCCACAGCCTACCCGCGACATTTTGGTCCCACACAGCCTCCACGCCGATCCCAGTGGCCGCGCGGTCTAAGGTGTAGGTCTGCGGCCGAGCGCTTGCTGGGATCGTGGGTTTGAATCCCACCGGAGGCATGGATTCGATTGACACCAGGGGCAAGGAAGTTTCTTCCACAGCCTACCCGCCAAATTTTGGTCCCACACAGACTCCACGCCGATCCCAGTGGCCGCGCGGTCCCAGGCGTAGGTCTGCGGCCGAGCGCTTGCTGGGATCGTGGGTTCGAATCCCACCGGGGGCATGGATGTTTGTCTTGTACAGTGTTTGTGTTGTCAGGTAGAGGTCCCTGCTTCGGCCTGATCCCTCGTCCAGAGGAGTCCTACCGACTGTGGTGTGTGTCTGAGTGTGATCAAGTGAAAATAAAAACCGTCTACACCTACTGTGAACAAGTAGGTAGAAGAGGGAAGGTCTACGGAACAGCCTCCACACGGTCTCCGGGTCCCGCATTCATCTGCATCTAGGGCTGACGTGAGGCTTAAATAAACACATGAACAAATTTCATGAATCTCACAAGTGGTAACACTACACAAGACCAGATTACGCTTACATAGTGTGATGCACAAATCCCAGGTGTCAGGTTGTGGCTTTTAAATTTTGTACGGTGGCGCTTGATATTCGTGGGCCCTCAGTATGGAACTTGATTCATGTTACCCTCGTGGCGCCTACAAATTTGACCTGGCTTCTAGATTTGTTAAAAATTTGTGTACCTCTGCCCTCTACGTATAGCGTATGTATTAATCTTCGTATGTATTGTAGTATATAGCCTTCCTAGGTCTATTCCTTACGTAATGCGAGACCTACTTTTAACGATGCAAAAGACAGAGTGGCGTTTGGCCCGTGACGTGAGAGGGCTGTTCTGTCGGTTGCCTACGTATGAAGGAACGTGTTGACGCTGATAATGTGAGTTCATGTAATGGGTTTAGTCTCTACGTGTATGTTTCTTAGCGTCTCGCTGTACACCTTCCTCATATCCCGGTTTCTTCTTATTCCTATAAAAGATAATTACATTATTTGTGTAAAAGAGACCAATTTGCATTGTTTAAACATAAGTGTGCATATCTAGGTGGCGCCAACAAGGGCCGTGGAGTCGGTACACAAAACCTCCGACTCCGACTGCGTCATAAAAGCTCAATATGTATTAATAATGTTAAACCTACTAAAATGGTAAATTGTATCATAAGGCATTTCATCGCCACCACGTGAATCATCAGGCCACTTTTTAGACTGCTATGTAGCTGTCATGTATTTGGGCCATTTGTTGACCCGTTTCGGTCTCGCTTATCCAGAACTGTCTTCATTATAGCCTATATTTAAGTATAAGTCTAATGTTTATTGTAGTTAGGATCTATTTAAGATTTTATATTGTTCGTTCGTAGTCCTTGCCCCTTCTACCTACTCACAGCAGGTGTCGAGGTTGCTTTTTTTATTTTCGTGTGATCACACTCAGACACACACCACAGTCGGTAGGACTCCTCTGGACGAGGGATCGGCCCGTCGCAGAGACCTCTACCTGACAAACACTGTACAAGACAAACATCCATGCCCCCAGTGGGATTCGAACCCACGATCCCAGCAAGCGCACTTACGCCTTAGACCGCGCGGCCGCTGGGATCGGCTAAGATTTTATATCGACTCCACCAAAATTCCTTCCGATTCCGACTCCTGACTCCACAGACCTGGTGCCAAATGCAGTTGGCACCACGTAGACACGCACACTTGTACAGTATTTCACACACAGCTAATCAAAATTGAATTTTATAAGACTAATCCTGACGTCAGATGTTTTCACTAACATAACTACGAGTGTATACTGTAGCTCTTGATTACCATAATGCCAACTACTGCCGGACGTCTTGACATTCTAAACACACCCACCTGCTATTACTGTGTTTTTACGGTACTTGGCAACCTCATCACCAATACTACGTACCAAGCTCTTACGTCGATGGACACTGTAAAGTGGGCTCCACCGCGATCGGATAACAAGACAAGCAGTACCCTATAGCAGCGTTTTTCCAGCTCACCAACACACTACAAGTTTAGAATATGACCCTTGGTTACCATAGTGCTAGCTACGACCGGAACTTGGAAGTCCGCCTACCACTGCTGGGTCTCTTTATGGTGCTCGGCACTTTTCAACACCACCGCACACCCAGTGATTACCAAGGTCTACGTTGATGGGCACGGTGAAGTGGATTCCGTTACAGATACATAGCAAGACAAAGAGTTCTTTGTAGCAGCGTTGTTTCCAGCTTAGAACTGCCTGTGAAATTTCCCTGATGATGGTTGTTGCCACCACCGAAGCATGTCGGAAAGTGGAATAGCTTTGTAGTGCCCTTTTAAAAATCGTTAAACAGCGCTTTATTGTTCGAAACTTCTCAGACATTAACTCTGCGAAGGTAGAGCTGTATATGTGCTTCGTAAGGCACGACAATTTTAAGACGTAAGGTAAGGGGAAGTAGAGGTTAAAGCGTTCTGCGCTTGGCATTACAGAGAAATGAGAAGGAGGGTGGCATGTAAAATTAAAACGGGAGGTATAAGAATTAACGTGTGGGTCTCATAAATATGGAAAAAAAGGGCTAGAAGCCCTCAGAAGTTTTAAAATCAAGAAGAAACCGTAACTAATGGTCTGACTGTAGAACTTGGTAAATGTGCGCCCTCCCCTAAGTCATGGATACGTTTCTTAGTCCTCATTAATGCACCAGAAGAATGGAATATTGCGTAACATGATCCCGTTTACAGGATGGAAAATATAACACTGTAAATTCCCTAGGTGTTAGTCTGCATAATTTTGGATACAAAACACGTGCATGATAATCACGAAAAGAATAAACAATGTATCTGTGCCTATATTAAGTAACTCAATGACAAACAAACAAACAAGCAAACAAACAAATTAACTACATGGAACAACGTCATTCCCAAAAACTAACAGGTCCTCATCTAGTCAAGAAATTCCCCGCATTTTACGGAAACCGAAAGTTCATTAGCGCATTCCCAAGAAGCCGCCACCTGTCCCTATCCTCAGTCAGAGCAATCCAGTCCGTGCCTTTCCATCCCACGTCTTGAAGACCGATTTTAATATTATTCTCCCATCTACGTCGAAGTTTTCCAAGTGGCCTTTTACATTCAGGTTTCCTCACCAAATCCCTATATGCCTCTCTCCTGTATCCCACACGTGCTACGTGCCCCATCCATCTCATTTTTTTGACTTGATCACCCGAGTAATATTTGGTGAAGACAGCAAACCATGAAGCCCCTCAGTACGGTCTTCCCCACTCCCCTGCTGCCTCGTCCCTCTTAGAAGTCTATATTAGATAAGCCGCCAAATTAGTATAGGTGAGGGTGGGCGTATACGTGCTTACCTTCATCTGACTAGAAAACACGGTGTTTAAATAAACGATTCTAACTGCTTTCCTAGACTATGAGAAAGCCTTCGATAAAGCTACCAGAAATAAACCCTAGTTAGTAATGTTTAACAGACTTTTCCACAACCCTTAATGGGTGTTGTGACATATTATATGGTTATTCAGAAATTAGTGAAACTGAAATGCAGTAGACGGGAACAGTATATTGCTTAGCAAGTGTGACACAAGCTGATATTTAGACACGAATTTTTGCAGGACGTAAATACATTTAAAAAAAGGAAAAATGCTAGAAATAAGTCGATTGGTGAGATACTTGAGCCTGCTATTATCCGCACTTATCTTTACGGACAGTACTGTAAGACAATGGGAAATAAGTTAAGGTATCACTTCCAAATAAACCAGACTATACTTTTCTGTCTGGCCGACCCCAGTGGCCGCGCGGTCTAAGGCGTGGGTCTGTGGCCGTTAGTTTGCTGGGATTGTGGGTTCGAATCCCGCCGGGGGCATGGATGTCTGTCTCGTGCGAATGTTGTGTGTTGTCAGGTAGAGGGTTCTGCGTCGGGCCGATCACTTATCCAGAGGGGTCCTACAGAGTGTGGTGTGTCTGAATGTGGCTCTGGCCCATTAGGGGTTGTTGCGCTTTGGGAAAAAAATAGTTTTCTCTCTGTCGACGCTGAGGAGGAATTTTTAAGCACCAAATAACTTCCGGATTGCATTATATATAATACACACATCTATATATATATATTAAATATAACTTGCAAGGAACACAGCGTTAGAGTTTCTACTGTTAAAACAGAGCTCACGGCATTGAAAATGTTGTTGTGACGACATATTGCAGAGAATTGTTACCAAGGCATTGTTTACTTTCAAAACGTCATACGCTTACACGGTCCATAACTAAAATACGCCCTTCCCTCTGCGGGTTTCCACAAAGTTACAAGTGTTGGAGAGCAGTATGTGCGTATATCCTATACCGAACTAAACCCAAAGCGGGTAACAAACAACGTAAATGACTTACCCTGCACTGACTTGAAGATAACGCAGAACTGTTCAAGGGACGTACGTGTAAATGTACTGTACGGAATTTCAGCCAGTTCGGTAAAGAATTAGGGAGAGTGTGGGTAGATGTTATTTTAAAACTTTAAGGAATGTATCTCTTTTACTGCAGCCATTTTACTTAAACTCACATTTTATAACAGGGGTCATAGTGCTTTTTACCGAATTTCACTCAAAATCTTCTAAGAAGTATGGAAAGTACTAACTGAAATTCATTTATGTCTTAGAGTTAAGTGTGACTGTCACTGCGCCCATTTTTTACGACTTTCCACGCTTGCAGGATAAGTTTTAGTAAAGAACTCATGTACTGAAATTTATGAAAGTCTCATAAATGGTATAGTCTCTGGACTTTGTGATCTCAAAAGGCAGTCCTTTTAGGCACTTCTGCAGAGTTTCGGAAATGACTATTATCTTAGCCAATTCCGCTCTGGAGCACCTCGTCTCCCGCTGGACTGGCCTTCTTGAAATTTTTTTTAATTGTTTTTAATTTCTTTACGAAGGGTTCAGGAAGCAAAGATTAGAAGACGCCTAGATTTTGCTTTATGTATACGTTATCTATCCTGTTTTTCTTAAAGAAAATTTCAGATTCAAATTAGACTTTTAAACTATTTTTAAAACATTTTCTAACAAAACATTTTAGTGTCTTCCGCGTAATAAACAGAGCAAAATTTTTACATCAACATCTTTGAAATTTTAAAATCGAAACTTACTGTTCATGAGGGTGTAAACAGCAAATTTAAAACATTTGACAAGCACATGTTAAATTAGGTGAGCGTTAGTGAATTTGAGGGAGCTGAATTCTCGCAATTCGTATGTTTGCTGGATTAAGTTACAGATTTATTGTGTTTTATTATCTATTTTTTGACCTCCGTTTATAGTCTATTTAATGACGCTCCCACTAGCTCAAGTGGTATAGTGCGTAATGGAGGAATGCTGGGGGAATGACAAATTGACCACGATGTGAAAGGAAGTAATTGCAACCTGATTTGACGTCCTGAATCGACACTTGATTGAGGGACCTGCATAAACCTGCGAAATTCCTTGATTATGATATTGGATCTCTGGGCCGAGATTTGAAATGCGGACTTCCAGAATACAGAGAAGGGACAGTACTGGGTTAACCGTGACAGTCAGTAATCATATGTTACTTGAAGAGGTGTTGGAGTGACACTTAGAGGAGGTAGCTATATCTCTGTTCTGTCCAGCGAGAAGTGAATGTCCGTGTGTTTGTCCATTAACCATAATGTTATCTTTCCTTCTTTTAGCAAGTGTTCCAAATGATTCGTTATGTTCAGGTTTGTAGATTTAACCTTTTAAAGCCTAGCGGTAACTTTACGTACTAACAGGCTTAAATTTAATCAATTCTCCATGGTCCTCACATTGCGTTTATGTATTTTGTACTTATCTGGGAATAATCTGCAACTTTTACCTTACATGTCCACAAATGATTGGTTTTTTAAACTGAGGAGAAGAGTGTTTACTGCGCGGTACGAACTGAGTCTTTATATTAGACAGAATGCGTTTCGTCTTTAAAGGGTTAATTAAATAACAAACAAGTTGAAATGGGAGAGCTCAAGTTCTCAGAACAGTACCATGAAGAAATACGTTTTTTTTGGGACACGGTATCGTGTGCTGTCTGTGATGCACACTGACATTTCAGAAAAATAGTCTGACTTCGTTTGGCAGGGGAGGACGGGGACAGCAGGTTTCTCTGAACCGTCAGTTTAAGTTTAACAAACCATAGTCCTACATCCAAGTACGCGTTTATCCAAAGGTTTGAAGATTTGCATGGTCATAATATTCTACGAAATTCAGTGTACTGTCCGCGACTGACGAGAACAGTTCCGACCTTGGCAGAATGGTGAGATCACTTCTCTCCAGAATAACATTTTAAAAAATATATATGGAGCCTGTCAAACAGCTGAGTCTCTATCATTGCACCTGCCACTTTACGCTTGTCGCCGTTTGCTATTTGTTCGGCTTATAAAAGAATTAAAAGCAAAACTGTGAACAAATTTAGCTGGAGACACGACAGTAAGAAATAACGGTACTAACTTCCACACACAAAACAGAATTATACTTCAATATGCAGTGTAACTCGGTTATAGGCTTAACGTCATGAAAGGGGCTGAATATTTTGTGTTGTTATAAACGAGCGTCGTTATAATCGAGGAGCATAACTTTGTGGTTAACAGTGACGAATTAGATGGTACCACAGAATATCTGATTTTATAGGCGAGATGTTAATGAAACCGATGTCGTTATAACCGGGTTCGATTGTAGTTTCACTGGAATATGTCGGTTATTGATCATAAAATTCTAACCCTCACTGCGTTCTAGTGAGTCGACAAGAATACTTAACTTGATTTCAGGTAGAACGTATTGAATGTGTCACGAAACAAGAACAGTACTGTTCAGACCACGTATTTACATACTCAGGCGACCGAAAACTCTTTTGAAGCAGATTAGCTGGTGCATTATTTATACAGGGCGCGTAACAGCACAATGATGCCTCGGTGTTTGTGCAGGGTACTTGATACTTAATCGGCTTACGCTGTTCATGGGGGAAAGTACTGTGCCTATTACAGGGATAGCTGCAGTGGTTACTGACTTTCATGGTGTAATAGCAGGACACCACTACTACCACATTCCGCCATAGGGCACAGCTCTGAGCCTGTTATGTTCACCTCAAAAAAATCACGTAACTGACTTTTAAAAGATGTTTTCCCAACACAATTCTCTACATTCTGTTCCCGTCAAATATGTCACACGTAAGGGGGATTCTATTCGCAACCACACGGAAGACGGGAGGTCGCGGGTTCGATTTCCGATGAGATCATTGGGATTTTTGTTGACGTAATCCTTCCGGCCGCACTGTAGAGCTGGGGTCGACTCAGGCCCTAGCAGAAATGAGTATCAGGGATGTCTCATGGGGGTAAAGGCGACCGGTGCATGGGACTGACAACCTTACCACCTTCATGTGGCCACTGTCTAGAAATTCTGGGGGTTTCAAACTCCTGGAGCCCTAAGGGCCTGTCCAGGCCTGTAATGGGATTGCTTTACCTTTTTACGATAAGCTTACATACATGATCATGCAAAAGTAGTATATATATTAATGTAAAATAATGCAGCTTGTGTTCTAATTAGGCTTTAACACATTATTAGCAAGGAAACATGTTTCTTCTTCTTGTTCTTCTTCATCTTCATCTTCATCATCAGCATCATCATCTTATTCGTCGTCATCATCATCATCATCATCATCCTCACCTTCTTCTTCTTCTTCTTCTTCTTCTTCTTCTTCTTCTTCTTCTTCTTCTTCTTCTTCTTCTTCTTCTTTAGGGCCCGTCAGCATATGCCCCGGATGCACCTCAGCCTTAGGCTTATTGTGCAGCCCTAAACACTCCATTCAGCACAGGTTCAATAACCCTGTGCCTTTTATATAGAGGCAAAGGTCCCTTACTGAAGCTGTGCTTATATCTTTCGGTTCAGCGAACAGCTTCCCAGAAACATTATAGTGCTGACGAGCCAACGCCGTGCAGCAGCAAACCATATACTGCACTGTTTCAGTCTCCATCCTGCAGAATCTGCAGGTTGGATCCCCATCAAGCAGGCCCAACATGTTTCCTTAAGTGACGGATTTCATTATTTTATCTTAAATTAATGAAATGATATTTTTTACATTTTATGTTTTCACTGATTGCTTTATATTGAACTTCTTGGTAATGGCCTAGTTGTGTCTCAATAAAACAGTTGCTGTATCCCAATCTCATTGTACCAAGCGAATTTTCAGGCTTTCGAAACATTGAAGCTGAGAACACTGTCTCGGATATTTCTTTCCGTCACAGTGTATTCATTGCCCGAGGTTTCGAGACCGCGTAGTGTCTCGTCTTCATTCGTCACTAGTCCACTGACCCTTCAATAAGAGACCACTGTACGCTCTCGGAACTTTGGGCAAAGACGCACAGTGAGAGGGGTAAAATATTCCAGAAGACTGGAGATCTTATTTCACAAAGTTGGTTGCTTTGATGATCGATAATATATATATATATATATATATATATATATGCTAGAAACACAATATTGTGTAGAAAGATTGTTGGAGAATAAGGTGCTGAGGAAGATATTTGGTTAATTCTAAAAGGTTTTGACAATAGTGTATAATATCTTGTGTGGTGATGGATAAAGTCCATAAACCCATCACCACACAAGATATTTGTTGCTAAGGGGGAAAAAGTAGCAGGAGGAGGAGAAAATTGCATAATGAGCGTCATGATGTGTATTGCTCGCCAAACATTCGCAAGCAAATCTAGACGTATGAGGTGATCAGGGGACGCTTCACGTTTGGGGGAGAATTTTGGTAGGAACCCTCAAAGAAAGAGGCCATTTGGAAGACATAGACGTAGGTTGGATATAATATTAAAATGACTCTTAAGAAAAAATAAATGACGGTGTATTGAGAGGATACAACTGGCTTACGATAGGGACAAGTGACAGGCTGTTGTGAACCTGCGCCTTACATAAAACGAGTCAAAATTGTCGATTAGCAGCGGAGCTGTTAGTTTCTGAAGAGGCACTTTGCTACGTGGAGCAATTAGGAAGGTTATTCTGGTTATAACAGGCACTCAGAACCCTTCACTGATCCATTCTTTTATGGCCGTCGATGGATGTTAGAAAGTTACATTTCGATTGAATATATGCCCAGTGTAACTGAAGGTGTCTTAAAAAGAGAGTTCGGTGGAATAACCGATGCCATTACCAAAGAGATAATTCTTATCGCCAGAGTTGTCTAGGCAGCAACAGACAATAGCGCAGGTACTGATACTGACTACGGAGTTTGCAGTTGACCTTGGCAGTAGTTTGCGCTGGGGAAAACGGACGGTTCCTTGTTTGTGACCAGTAACAGATGTATTCTAGTTAAAAAATACATTGAGCTGAAATGCAGTCGTGTTTTGTGCATGTGAGATAATACAATTTTTATGTAGTGTTCTTTGTAGTTACAGCAGTGCATAAATTTGACTTTAAGCTTATTATAAACGAAATACCGAACAAATGGCGCCCAGTGGGAAGGTCAAGCAATGAGAGGGACCCATGTTTTTGACAGGATCTATGTGTTTTCCTCCGACCGTCGTCGCGAGTGTTAAGCGTCTCTACCCTCGCTGTGCAGGTCAACTGCATTCTCTTGAGTAAGTGACAGTACATAGGCAATCATGCATAAGGACGGATTATTTTCGGCGATTACTGCCTGGCCTACGTATCGGTAACTATAAGTATAGTTGCTACTTTGAGACGGAATAAGGACATTACAGTTCTTGAGGTTTCTAGTACTGATTGTGCAGAAAGGGCGTAGAAATTGTGAGATTTGAAGTCATCATGGAGATGACTATGAAGATTACTGTCTTCTGACATGTGACGACTCGCAGTTTCGTAGATATGTACCGACGTTTCAGAGGAAACTGCCGCCACAGTATTGACAGTATGAGATGGCAGCAGCTTGTTCTTTCAAAATGTCGGCACCTGTATTTCAGGTCACACGATGTATACATCGCAGGAGAGAGAAAATTTCATATTTATTTACATCTATGTTTGTGTAACTGTTTCCTTATTTACTTCCGTATCGCATATGGTTAAAATTCATAGCTCTGGAGAAACTGAGACAAGTTCGTCAAGAAATTCTCTGCACTTTATGGCTGAAATTCCATGACAGTGCTCACAACAGCCCGCCACCTGTCCTTGTCCCGAACCAGAGGAATTCACTCCACACCTTCCCAAATTATTTCTTTAAAATCAATTTTAATATTATGCTCCATTTGTGCCTAGATTTTCCAAGTGTTCTTTTCCATTCTAGTTTTACCATCAAAAACTCTGTACATGTTTCCCTTACGTTTTATGCCTGCCTCATCGTACGTCCTCTTCTTATTCCTTTGTTTGATCAGCGTAGTGTTGTTAATGGCCGATCCCGGTGGCCGCGTGGTCTAAGGCGTGGGTCTGCGGCCGCTCGCTTGCTGAGATCGTGCGTTCGAATCTCACCGGGGGCATGGATGTTTGTCTCTTGTGAGTGTTTGTGGTGTCAGGTAGAAGTCTCTTCATCGGGCTGATCACTTTCCTAGAAAAGTCCCACCAAATGTGGTGTGTCTTAGAGTGATTGTGAAGCTTTGACAGTGAGCAAGGCCCTGGCCCACTAGGGTTGTCGAGGCATGGAGAAGAAGTGTTGCTAGCTGAGGAGTACAAATCAAGAAGCTCTTCATTATGCAGTTTTGTGAATTTTAGTTTGAAGTCCTTCATCTTAGATCCAAATCACCTCAATTTACGCTGTTCGTACAATTGAATTGTACTGTAGCAGAGAGTGTTTTTGTACCAAATGTCGCCTTGTGTTAAGAGGATGCTCTAAAACAGCTGCCATTCCTTTACCCGTACAATTACATCGGTAAAAGGAACCGAATACCTTCCGTGTTTGTGATCGTGAAGTTGACACTGTGACTACTTAGGAGTTCCCGTACTTGCCTAGGATTGGGGTAGCGATCAGTTATCGCTGAGCAATAGTATCAACCTGTTGTGTGCCTCCGTCTGTTGGCTTCTTTACAGGTACTGTACTGATGTGTTTAAATGTTTTATTTTGTGCACTGGACACCAACCGATATGAAATGAGTGCAGATAGACTATACATATATATTAGCAGATAAAACGCTGTACCTAGGGATTTCCAGTAAATTATTTCAAGGCAATGTGTTCATTAACCTTTTAAAGCCTAGCGGTAACTTTACGTACCACCAGGTTTGACATTAAAAAATTCTACGTGGTGCCCACATTGAGTTTATGTGTTTTGTACGAATCTCAGAACAAACAGCAACTTTTGCCTTATAAAACATTAAGAGACTGGTTTTTATAACCGAAGTGGAGAGTGTTTACAGCGCTGTACGCACTGAGTCCGTATATAAAACAGATACGCTTCGTCTTTAAACGGTTAAACTGACAGAAATTTTGTAAAATATTGCTTATAGTGAAGGTAAGACAGCGTATCTAGCAAAACGTCTTTGTTAGATTTGAGGGGAATGCAGTGAGCAGGCATTCTTTTGTAGAATACTTTTGTTAGCAGCTTTTTATAAAAGCTATGCAGGTGTTATATATATATATATATATATATATATATATATATATATATATATATAAGTTATACAAGGACTTGGATGAGATTTAGAATCTTTTACACTGTTTTTACCATGCATTTCTATATATATATATATATATAAAACAAATGTCGGTCACCAACAAATGCACTATTTCTATGTAGACACTTTTACGTCATACTACCATTCACTATTTAGTATATTACGATATTACTACACGGCACTCCACAGCAAGCACCCAACCAAGCTAAGCACTCACACAAAACCAGAGGACTCCGACCTGCACACCAAAACACACACATCAGGTCTATACATCACTCCACTACTCACGTCAGTGTATTGAACCTGTCGATTTACTGCGATCAAGTGATTGACAACGATTGTACATCGTAATGTACTAACTAGTAAATTATACGAAGGTGTAAATTAAGTTTTAATTTTTAATGTTTTTATGGGATCAAAAAGAATTTATAAGATAAATATTTGTGCTGCAATATCCTTATTGGACAATGAACATTTAACTTGCATGAACTGTTATGGTGCAACGTGTAATCTTGTGAAAGCAGTGGAAGAGTGTATCCCTGAAGATGATGCATTAGCATCGAAACGTGTCGGGTGGTTTGGTGCGTTGTGACGTAAAAGTGTCTGTACATAGAAATAGTGCATTTGTTGGTGACTGATATTTGTTATAGAGATTTAGAATGTTTGAGGAATATGGCACTAAACGTAGAATACCAGTTTTAAAAACCCTACACATTTTTAACACTTGGTAGAGGTCTTCAGCTTACCTTAAAGTAAATTTGGTATTTTACACACACACACACACACACACACACACACACACACACACACACACACACACACACACACACACACACACACACACACA